>CANYCX011113388.1:0-13948 GCA_948193385.1 Breynia disticha f. nivosa | reverse complement strand
ATATATAGTTTCCCTTATCAACTATCCCTTCACTCCTCTCATGATCCTCTAATAAAAAATTATACTATAGCCAATCATTTCGTACTTGTAACTCAGTTAAGAGTACATTAGGCATATGTCAAAGTATACTATGATTTATCTAAATCATATAAAGTCTTTAGGTCTAAGGATACCAGTATAGAAACTACCATGAGAAATATTCATGACTTGTACTACCATATAGTATTCTCATTAAAATGGATCGATTTGATATATCATCTCTATAATGTATTTATGTTCTTTATGCTCTATGATTAGTAAACTATAGTCATTTCATAGAGACTGATACTAGCCTTGATTCATTGTCATTCCCATGAACAATGATCGACTACAAATGCTTAAAATGATATTCTTGTTGCTTCAAGTATTTTAATATCAAATACCCTTCTTCGATAGCTTGAACAAAACCATCATTTATGACTATTTTATTAATTCATTATACATAAGAATAAAAATAGATAATGAGAAAACACACTTAAGAGATATCATCTCATTCGAGAGTTCGTCAAAAAAGAAAACTTAAAAATATGCAAGATTGCATGAGAAAACAAAAAAGTTGATCCTCTAACCAATCAGATGGAAATAAGCATAAAGATCACGTTAGATCCTTCTAGCTTAGGGTTAAATTATTCATTTCTATTACCCCAACTCCAAAATGTGAGAGTTGAGGTGTAGCAGTGCTAACTTAATAATTTTTAGGTGCACTTAGCACAAATATATAGTATGTGCCCTAACGTGTTCGATGAAAAACTGAAGAGAGTATTAGTATGATAAGTGTAACATGATGGTAGCATGCACACTTCCTACTCTTTAAGAAGTATGTAGCTTGATTTGAGAGACGCTCTTTATGTTTGTTACCATGCACAAATTGATGGTGAATCCGAGATGCCTTAGGTGGTTGCCTCTGCCAGAATTTTCACTTTTATAGACGACTTCCTGACTTTTTTGGCGACTCGTTTTCTTGATCCAGTTGATCAAAGTCTTATTGTTAAAGCGAATTCCTTCTTATTAAATAAAAATACTTTTAATTTTATAAAATAGTAAATATTGAAGATAATATAATTTTATAAAATACAGTCAAAGGGACTAGATTAAATAGTCGAGGAAATAAGATTATATAATTGGGGGAGGTTTAATGGTTGAAGCATGGGACACCACATTCGCAGAGGTTGTTGCCAGTGAGACACGTCCCTGAAACAGCTCCCTTAATCTTCTGAAGACATGCATCGTAGCACAGCCGATGTGTCAACTCGGATACTCTATAAATTTATCGCAGTTCTTTTGTGCTATTATTCCTGAAATACAAGTGAAAATATTTTATGCCAAACAATTTTAGCTTCCAAAAAAAACCATAAAATGCCAGAAAATGTGTCTTTTTTAGATGAAAAAAAAATGTTCTTCCTGCATACAATTAAAAGTAAAGAACCCATTTAAAAATAAGAAAGATACGTGAGTAATTGAAAGTTTTTTTTATAAGAAGAAACACAAAGTCTTATAAGAAAACATATTAATCCTAATAAAATAATTAATACATTTCATTTATGTTTATATCATTTGTTATTATGTAAACAATATGATTACATGGAAATAAAAATAATATTATATTTATTTTTAAATAATATATATTAGATTTTGGATATAAATAAAATAATATATATAAATTTATAAAATTAATAATATATAACATCTCGTGGCATAATAGCATTACCATGTGTATTGATTATCAGAAGGCAACAAAGAATGACAGTCACAAACTTCATGAATGTTTTCATCATCATCTTTCTTGCCTCTAGTTTTTTTATGAAAGCAAAAGATGACAAGAAAAACACAATCCTTGCAATATTTATACACAATAAGTGAGTAGTCACAATTTATTGGTGTAATTAATTTTGGATTCATTATTCCTCAAAACTGAAGATTGACCACAAATCTGATTTTATGGTATACTCGTTAAATACAGATTGCATTCCCAAATATTGAGATTCATTTACGCTTGACTTCTATCATTTTTGTATGTTCAGTAATATTTACTATGGAAATTTTTAGTATTTTTACACCCTTTTAAAATTGTATTTATAAAAATACGCACATGAGATTCTGTTTCTAATAATACTCAATGTATTTAAAATATGTCTATTTATTTAAAAGAATAAAAAGAGAAACAAATAAATTTGTTACCCCTTAAATTATGGTCAAATAAGATAATTATTTTATTTCTAAATTGAAATTCTTTCCATAATAGTATCTTCATTTTCTTTTTAAAAGGATTTTTCGTTTTGAATTTCAGTTATAGATTTATTTTTTCACGTAAACTATTTTGAAATATTTTTAACTATTTTTAAACCACTTAAAATATTTGAACATTTTGAATTATTTGAACCATTTGAAATATTCTTATGAACCATTCTTTTTATATATAAACAACATTATGTTTAAGAATCTTTCCAACCCTTTGAAACATTTTGAACCATTTTGAACATTTCAATTAAAGAAATTTTATACGTGAAGCTTCTTCAATATGGTTAAACAATTGTTTAGAAATGTACAAAATGGTTCAAACTGGATTGATTTATTTTAAAATTAGTTTAGACTTGTAAGAGTAAAGTTCAAATGATTTTTAAAAGTTCAAAATGGTTCATTTTAGTTCAAAATGGTTCTTTTTTGTTCAAATTATTTTAAGATAGTTAAAATTTTTTTAAAATAGATAGAAAAAGTTGTAAACTATTCAACTAATTCAAAATAGTTCAAAAAAGTTTAAATTATTTTAAAAATATTTAAAATAATAAAAATTAGATAAATATGGTTTAAAATAGTTCAAAAAAAGTTCAAATAATTTTAGAAATATTCAAAATGATAAAAATTAGATTAATATGGTTCAAAATAGTTTGAAATGATTTTAAATAATTTTTAAATTAGTTCATAATGGTTCAAAAAATTCAGATTGATTCAAATTGAATTAAGCTTACTATATCATTGGATTGTCACAATCATTCATACCACAACTCTTCTTTTTTTACCATGACTCTTACTTCCAATTTTAAAAACTAAAAGATAAAAAAAAACCTAAAAGATGCAATGTTTTAAAAGTAAAATAACTCTTGATTCATGGAGAAATAAAAAGAAAACTGAAACAAAGAAAAATCTTAAAAAAATGCAAGAAAAAAGACTAAAGAATAGAAGGGTTGGTGGAGATTGACGTGAATGTGAGAGAGATGAGAGAAAAAAAAAAGAATCTCTATGAAATAAAAAAAATTACGTGAATGATTGAGTTTCAAATTCTTTAGATGGATTTAGAAAATGTAAATCTAAGAGTTCCATATGTAAATAAAAGTGGGTAAATTATAGAAAAAAATAAAAATGAGTATTTTCACAAACAAAACTTGAACATGTGCATTGACATAAGAAAAAATTAATGAGGTACATGTTTAAAATGGACAAATTAAAATGTATATCCTACATAATTAACTCGAAATTTTGAATCACTAACTATTTGACTATTGTATTTTTTAGTAGAAGAATGAAAGAGAATTGTTACTAAATTTTTAAGTTTTTTAGACAAAGTGATTTGTTTTATCAATAATAATCTAGCCATTGACAACGCCACAAGATTTTTTGAATGTATTTTGAATGTAACATATCAAAATAATTTTCTACTATTTAGATTATATCATCAATTTAGACATACTCCAAAAAATATTTACCCTTAAAATTACTTTTTTTTACTTATATCAAATGTTGAACATTTTATTCAAAAATATATTGTTTAACCTCAAAATTATATTTGCTCAAATAAAAGATAAAAACATAAATATATTAAAAAGAATATCATAATTAAACAATACAAATATTTAAGCGAAGAGATACTCGTGGTAAACATAGTCAATATCATAGTACAAAGCTAAAAAAACATTAGCTTGTTTAAAATTTGAGGATTAGGAAAGGGATTTGTGCATTCAATAATATGATAATACGATACATATTTTAGAGGTTCATTTTTTGCATTCTTATTTATGTAAAAGCAATACACGTGTAGCTTGAATCAATATAGTTCGTTTTGAATCACATTCAAGTTTTGAAAATGAGAAATCACATGCAACTTGAATCATTCCTCTCATTTGAGCTTTGAGGTTTGGAGAAAATTCCAACCTTATAATTCTTGGCAAAGTGCCTCTTCTTGCCACATTTGAAACACCATTCTTCATTAGAAGTGTTCCTCTTTCCTTCGCCTTCATCCCTCCTTCTCTCATTATTGCCACTTCTTCTTTTATTACCTTTTCTTAGCTCTTTTATTGTAGCGTTCATCAAGTTTTTTAGTTTCCTCAAGTTCCATGCATGGAGAGCCATTTCTTTATCATCTTCTTCACCTTCAAGAAGATCCCTATCACTCTCTTCTATTTTGGTAGACTATTCTTCACTGTTATGTTCTTTTCCGTAGGCCTTGATTTTTCCACCTCTAAACTTCAAAATGATCTGATGGTTCATCAAATGCCCAATAAAAGTATTGAATCCCAATGTATTGAATTTCTTGGATTCTATAATAGCAGTAATAGGAGAATCATATTCTCTTGAAAATGACCATAGAATCTTCTTGACTTTCTCACTATCACTTATACTCTCACCCAAACTACTTAACCCATTCATGATTTCACCAAATTAATCAAGCATAATGTTGATATACTCATTTTCGTTCATAGTGAACTTCCCATACACATGAAGCAAGATGATGATCTCTCTTTCTCTTACTCATTTGGTTCCTTCATAAGTAACTCTTTGTTTATCCTAAGTCTGTGCGATTCTTATTTTTAACCAAAAGAGCACATAGGATGTGCTTCATGGATTTGGCATTCATATAAACCTTATCCTAATCTTCATCATTATAGTTGAATTCATCTTTCAATTCACCATTTCATTTCTTGGAATTTATGGGCCATAGACGATGACTTTCCAACACGTGATGATACATTCACACATGATATGCATCTTCATATAGTTCTTCCATGAGGAATAGATGCAGCATTGAATAAAGGAGGGCATTTGGATTAACCCCAGTCTCTAAAGTGTACTGTGCCATTCTTGGATTTTTTTCTCTCAAGGATGTAAAACCTTTGATTGATGAGACTCAAGTTCTTTGATACTAATCGTAGAACCTAGCTACCCTTTAACATGGGAGTTGAATGATTAGGAGAATGACAATTTTTGTGAAATTAAAGAAAATAAGAAAGAATGCATAGTTTGTAGTGGTTTGGTGATCGGCACCTACATTCATTATCTAAGATCTCACTTAGGATTTTGGTTAACTCTTCTATTTTCACTTTGAAGTTGAATGAGAAATTTTACAATAACTAGAATTCTGTCACAAGAAACCTTACAATATAATTTTATTTACGACTCAAATACTACCAAGTTATTTGCTAATACAAGCTAGAAAAAAAGACACTCAGTTTTTATTCTTCTTGCAAAGTAGGAAAATAAGCAAGAATGTAAGACATTGTTTGCAAAGAGACTCAATACAAATGTTTAATGCTTAGTAATTTTAATCTTGGTCTTTATCCTCAGTTTTCTAAGCCTAATATAAGATCTCTTGGAAATATAACAGTTGGTTATTAATGTGGACCACTTTTATTGTCCTTTGGAAGTCAACTTCTGTCCTTTGTACACATTATTATTCGAGTAACAAAGATGTTACTTGAGTAGCTTTAAGTTTTGGTCAACTAATCTTGTTCTTGGTATATTACTTAACTACTTATGGTTGATTAATTCTTGTGTTGGCCAGCTAATAACAGTTCACAACTAACAAAATTTCAGTGGATTCTTGGTATTTCAGAGCACATCCCTTAGCCGACTAACACTAGTATTAGTCGACCAACTTCTGACCTCCAAAATATTTTTTTCCATTTAAATCTTTTTATGAAAATCCCTTATAAATTTCATTCGCCAATTGATGAAAACAATAAATCGAATCATGCAATACCTTTTTACACAAATGCAGAAAACCAATTTTTAAAAGCTAATACATGATATAAAACCTCCGTCAATTGTCTATTTGTGATCTTACAAAACATCGCTAAATGCACCATTTGTAAAAACATAAGAATAGTCAAATGTTCACGCATGGTGGATGGATCCCAACCTCTTAGCACATCCTTCCCCAAACTCGATATGGACTAAAACAGAGAAAGCTACTCAACTGTCTCACAACTCTATTAACACAGGTAAACATACAATGACGTGAGTATAAACAATCAATAAGTGAACACATCACCACACTTACCTGACTATATTAAGCCTAATGTACTCGTTATTTAATTACCATACAATTGTCTGACCATCTTTTATCACTTTTTGAAATCATCTTATTAAGTAAACTTCCATTTGACACTATCAAGAGTTTTAATCCCATTTCCTTCATGAATTATCCATCTATTATACCTCTTATATGATATACTCTAGTTTCGAGTACCCAATTTTTCAAGTATGTTGTACAAGGGTGCAGTAACGTACTTTAATCATCATGGATAACGTACGTTAATTCACACACATAGGTTCACCAAAACACTCTACCTAAGGTAATCCCTACTCAGAACATTCCTAAAACACTTTCACAATACAACACATCATAGAACATTCAACCTCACAGCATAATCAATGATACTTGATCACAGTTCATGTTTTATTAAATCACCAAACGCATTCGAGTTCAACATGTATTCAAGTTTTCCTTAATTCACTCATCACTCACAACATACATTATACTTTAACAAGGCCTCATGCAATATGCCAATATGTAAGAACCATGTTCAATGAACAACCATCTCAACAAACATCTTAACAACTATTTGTTCCATCTAACACTTTATTCTATAAACAATTCATTCTAAAACAACGATAATTTCATATGGACAACCTAATCACTGATTTACCATATAACAATTTGTTCCATAACATCATACAACACCAAATAACTCGAACAACACCTTATTTCACATCAGCACAATCATACAACAGTCTCACAATCAATAACCATGAAAACACACGTAAGCATCAAGTTATTTAAATCAATACAGTCTTTCTCAACATGCATCAATTTTGATCATGTACGTTATAAATGTCTACCTCTCTTTAGTACTCTCTGGTACTCTACTCATAATCATACATAGAGGAACCCTTGCCCTCCATCATACCTATTTAGCTCAAAACTTTGTACCCATAAGTACACTATCTATCACACAAATAGAGGAACTCTGACCCTCTAACTGTATGCTCTGATACTCTCACTCATTAGGAGTGGAGGAACTCTTGCCCTCCATCTGTATTGACCGGTACTCATTAATAACTATACCCTTAGTACGCATAATACTGTGCCCCCTGCTACTCATACAATGTACCAACTGATACTTGTAACGTTGTACCTACTGGTACTCATTCACTGTACCCACAAGTACTCATGACACTATACCCACCGATACTCATTTACTGTACCCACCAGCTCTCATAACATTGTACCCACTGATATGTATACATTGTATTCATCAGTACTCCTAATATTGTACCCACCAGTACTCCCATATCTGAGGATAGAGGAACTCTTACCCTTTATCTGTAATCAATGTTACCATCCTCGTTTTAAATCCATTCAATTCCTTAGTTTAATATCATGTTTTAATTTAACAAAACTCAAGTCTTCATATTAGATCCACTAAATCAAATCTACAACTTCCTTTCATAAAAACTCAAACATTACACTCATCTTAGGTTACAACATCTTAATCATAATGTCATTCTCAATTCACCCACAAACCTATAAATTATGCAACTCATTTAACAATCACAACCTACACACAACACGCAATATTGCACAATCAATATATCAAACAAACAACATTCTCAATTTGCCCACAGACCTATAAATCATGTAACTCATTTAACAATCATAACCTATACACAACACACAATATTACACAATTAATATATCAAACAAAAAATCATAAATTTATACATTTATATATATATATATATATATATTCTTCAACATGGTTAAAACACAACTGATCATATTTTTCACATTTTTTTATTTTCTTTTGTTTTATTTGTCTCTCTGCACATGATTCACTTAAATACCTCAATTCGACAACATAACATCTCATCCTACTCATCAATTCTCACGACCCATATTAACTCATTCAATTTATGCCATTACATTACTTTCCATGCAAAATAGTAACACACATAGCATAAATCACTCTTTCATCATATACTATTCATAAGCTCAAATCATATACGCCAAATCACGCATCATACACACACTTCACATCATTCACCTGCCACCTATTTCATCCGCACTCACACACATAAATCATTACAATTAATATGCATGTCATCATACATCCTCAATCAATCATCATCTTTTATCCATATATTACATCCATTGAATAATCATACCGTACATCAACCAACAATTCATAACATTAAATCATTTACATGAAAATTAATATCACAACCAGCCAACCATCGCATATCTCATCAATGTCATGCTAAAACTATAAGCATAACACAAAGTCATATATCACACACGAGTCGCAACATACGCAATTCATGCTTTACATACAATCACACACATAAGCACACATTCTACTTAACCCCTAAAACCCACACCATTCATCATTTTTGTGTAAATAATATAATACTTAACCAAACATAACAATTAACACTAATACAATATTGGCGCTCAAACATACACCATATCATTCTTCCTCACATTTTACATCTAATTCAAATAAACAATTACCTTGCAGTGCATTCAAATGCTACCCTCTAATAATTCCGAATAACATTTAACCAAACGAATAAATCATCCAGTTTGCAAACAGTTAACATCAAATATACTTAACCATACAAGAGGCACAAAAATTTAGGTAAGTGCCGACATATACGCTTACCTCAAGATAACTAAACGAGCCACTCCGACGGTCACTTTGGTTCCTTCACGACTCCAGCTCCTACAACATTTATCGACAACACAAATATCATCTCGTAATTAATTTGACACAACCTTTATTTACATTTTTTTCCTAAATCTTTCTAACCCTAAGATTCCTTTTTCCCCCACTCCACTTTTTCACAACCCTAAATCCTTTTTCCCTAATGGATTTTGGCTATCTACTACCTAGATAAACCTAAATTAACATTATCTCACTCTTATAATTCTTAATAAACTTGTAAGGTTTGATTATTACCTTGTTGTGATGTTGCTTCTCAACCCTAATCATGGTTTGATTCGGTGGGAAGTAGTGTATTTTTTGTATAGATATGGAAATTAATGTATGGTTAAGGGAGAAAAGGGTTGTAGAGCTTGTTAAGAGGTTATTTGGGATTGGGAGTGTGTTTGAGTGTGCTCTTTTAGGGTTTTTCCCGCATATGTTTTCCTCGTTTAAATGATGCATCCACGAGTCCTGATAATGTAGGTTTGATCCAAGGTAACATACGTTAGTGTCATACGTTACCAGTGAAGAATAATGTACATTATCTGGGAGACTATCGTATGTTAATCTTCCCTGCAACTGCTATATTTCTACTCTTTTAAGGTTCCTCCTAAAATCAGTTTACTTTCTAACTGCCTGTACCTTAATCATTATTCGAATTGACTAATTACACTCAGATGCATATTATATAAATATGTATGTATGTGTGTATATATATATTGCATTGAATTTTTCAAGGCCACATAACTTCTCTACATACAAAGATTAGTCGAGTAATGGAAGTGTGAGCCAACTAATCTATTAGCAAATTTTCAAATTCAAAAGGGCAAAAAGCTGTCCTTGATCCTTTACATTACTCTTTTGATTTTACAACATGTTTGAGTGACTTGCTTCAATTTTACTTGAGTAATCACAAAATTAGTTGAGTAAAATTTTCTATGGTCCCCCAACTATTCGTTGAACTTTTTATTTCACCTATCTATGACATGTTAGTCGAGTAATGTGCATTTTGGTCGACTAATCTTACAGATTTTCCAGATTGGCTAAACCAAGTTTAGTAAACTAGACACTTGGTTAACTTATTTTTCTTGTAACTTCTCTCTTGAACCATATTTGCACAACTTTAAAAACCTGAAATCAATATTTATCATATTCATAATTTTTCACATTATCTAAATTGAGGTAGAATTTTCAATTGTTCATCATCATTAGTCCAATACAAACTAGGTTGTGTTTGTAATGAACCATAT
Organism: Breynia disticha f. nivosa; assembly: GCA_948193385.1. NCBI lineage: Eukaryota > Viridiplantae > Streptophyta > Magnoliopsida > Malpighiales > Phyllanthaceae > Breynia > Breynia disticha. Next base: position 3,681 of record CANYCX011113388.1, on the reverse strand, counting down.
ATGGCTTTTTAATTGAACTTTTGACATATGATGGAGGATTATTTATTAAAAAAGTATTTTTTCTATAACATATCATTTTCGAGTAATATAACACTAGTACACTCAATTAAATTAAAATGTGTGGAGTGTATATGAGTATTTTTGTGAGATCAAAACGAGTCAAAATCAAATGACAAGAGAAAATAAACTAAAAGGAAGTCATGATAAGCTAAAGGTGGAGCACTTACAAAAAACTTCAAGGAAATACCTTTCGTTGACTAGTCATGTAGTCTCAGGGACTATAGTAGAAAGATATGTATATTGATATAACAATGAAAGAATGTCTTGCCATGTGCGAGTGAAGGATATAAGATATTTTGGGTTAACATATCTATATACATATATATATGCATGTATATATATGTATGTATATATATGTATGTATGTATGTATGTATGTATATATATATGCATGTATATATATATATATATATATATATATATCTGCGAGATTATTAAATTACATGGACCAAATTCGTTATTTTTTTAACATTATAACCAAAGAAAAATGTTTCATTTTTCCTTAATTGTTCATTAGAGAAATAGTTTCTCTTTTCTCATCTTTCTTTCTTTCTCTCTCTCTCTCAAACACATACACACAAAATTATATAGTTTATGTTTATTTGTGTGGTCTATCAAAGTCCAACAATTATTACTTCCCGACTACTTTAGCAGAGGTTGCAAATTAAGCACAAGCTCGGTGTATTACATAAGTTTGTAGAAAGAGTACCCAACAATGATGGGTGGAATTAGCTCTATAGTGATAATTGAAGGTTTATGGTGTGTAGTAACCACTACTAAGGATTTTCAATTTTTTCACTATATCTTTTTTTACAAATCACTTTCTAGATAAGTGAAAACTCTTATACAAATTCACTTTTAAGTTAGGTGAGAACTCTATTGCAATTCACTATAACAAGTGATAATCACAACAAACTTAGCTATTGCTATTGTATCAATTCTATACTATAGCAATTGCTAAACAATGCAAATACTATGGGTCAATCACAACTGTAATTCTATAGAACAATAACTAATCAAGTACAAGTTGAAAGACTCACTGGTATCAAGCTCTAGTGTTCAACTTAGATTCTTGATCAAAAGCTTATATATTGTTACAATGGAGAGTAAAAATGTTTTCTAACAAATTTCTCTACTTTTATGGTCTGGAACTTGGGTTTATATACTCCCCATTTAAGTTTTGAGTTGTTAGACACAAAATACTCTCATTATAGTTCAAAAAACCTTTGCATTTAATGTTGTGTCAGACCTGTCAACGTATGTTACATGCAACCACCATGTACGTTACTCTCTTTAACGTATGATGCACTATTTATTTTATGTACGTTTCATATAGTACTCCAATCAGTCCAGTGGCTTTGGATGAGATTTGCTCGTTATGTCCAACCCGATTTATCTGCACATAACACATATTAATTTCCAACATAATGTATGTTAACTTACCTTAATGTGTGATTAGCCATTTGGCCATTTTGAGGAATAATCAATTCTAGAGCTTCCAGGGTGCAAAATAACATGATTTATTTGACAATAACGTATGTTACACTTTACCTCATGCACACTATCTTCTGTAATGTGCCTTAGCCTAGTCTGCCTGCAAATTTGGGTTTCTCTAAGCATAACATACGTTATGTATGACCTAATGTACATTTTTTTTATGTAGATTGTCATACTTAGCCTGTGGAATTAGTTTTTGTCACTTTTATGAGTTATCACATTATCAAAACTAAGCAGGGACTCAAATGTTAATCACCCTTGATCCAACAACATGAAGATGTTTAGATGACTTGAAAACCTATTTAATAATTTTGAAATTATGTATGATTGGTTTATGGATGAAATGGATTGCATGTGACTTGAAATTTGATTTTTTGGGTGAAAACTAACTGCGAATGGGCTGTGAAACGAGTTAAGAAAATTGTTTGCCAGCTCGTACACTAATTCTAGAGGAAATAAAATGGACAGTGCTAAAGAAGGGAGGCAAACGGTTTAGTGAAGGGTTTTCATAAACCATGCACAAACATTTTCAATTTACATAGTGTGCACGGTTTAGTTCACATGTTAGGTAAATTGTGCACTGTTCATGCATAATTTTTGACTGATTTTAAGTCCAAAACTTGACAGATACGACTACAACTTTGTGTGCATAATTAAAATGATATTTTAACGTAATTTGAGAAAATAAAAATAATATTAATGACATAGAAAGACATAATGAACTTACATAATTCATGGTAAAGAACATAAGGAATTAGCCTAAATTATGAGTGCATGAACTTACGAGTGCAGTAGGCCTTACATAGGCTGGATAGTGACTAGGGATATGCACTCACTAAGTTTTAATACTCGTTTTATTTTTCTTGTATATGGTTATGTGTGTAAATTGAGGAGCTATCGTGTAGTCCTTCTCACAGCTATGCGTGATATATTTGAGGAACTTGTGCACCAAGGTCGGGGGACTTGTATAGTTTGCATTGGTGTTTGTGTATAAACGTTTGAATGTTATTTTGAGTTTGAAAAAAAAATTTGTAAATTATTTTAAAACTATCTGTCCATCTTGTATTCGACTTCAACTATATACATTTAATTTTGATTGATACAACTGTATGTATGTGAGCATTAATGTTAGGTCATTTGACACTTGAGTTTATTCCGAGGTTGAATGGAAGTTCATTTTAAAATGCAAAAAAAAATTACTGAAAATCATAATTTAGTATCATTGAAATTAAAAATAGTAAATAAATTTGAGCGTCATATAGAAAGTGAACATTTTGATGACAGAAGTTTCCATGTTATCCATTCCAGATTTTGAAAAGTTATTTGTTGTTGAATGTGATGCTTCACATGTAGGGATTGGAGATGTCCTAAACCAAGAAGATAGGAAGATTGAATTTTTTAGCAAGAATTTGATAGATTCTCGTTGATGCTACTCAACTTATGACTTGGAGTTTTATGCTTTGGTTAGACACGTTTGTTATGGACAACATTATCTAGCTCTTGTGAATTTGTGGTTTATTAAGAACATCAAGCTTTAAGATATTTGAAAAAAAAAAGATTAATGATAAACATCTAAGTGTAGTTTTTTGGATGAATTTAATTTTACAATTAAGTATAAGACAAGGCAACCTAATATTGTGGCAGACGCATTAAGCAGACGGTCCCAATTATTGGTAGCAATTAGCATGCAAATTACAGGTTTTGAGGAGATGAAGGGTGAGTATGAATATGACCTGATTTCAACAGAATTGTGAATGAGGTGCAGACTTTACAAGCTGGAAATTTACACTATGGACTGCAAAATGGTTATTTGTTTAAAGGCAACTGATTTTGTATTTCAAAAGTGTGGAAGTCAAATTTTTAAAACGAAATTCCCAATTTGAACTCACTTTTAAAATAAGAATAATAATAATCAAACATTAATTTCTGAATATTTTCCAGTCACTCCTAATAAACCTGGATACATAAAAGAGTTATAAGAAAACAACCAATTTCATGAATGTATCAATCATCAATTTGCTCAATACAACTCTTTATATAAAATAAATCTGGTTTTGCTAAACACGTGCTCGACTCCTCCTCGTGAATCTTGTTAAACCTGCACAACATTAAAATAACCAAAGGG
>CANYCX011113142.1:0-22426 GCA_948193385.1 Breynia disticha f. nivosa | reverse complement strand
CGCGTTTGTTCCGTCCCACTGCGCGTACTTTTTAAAAATCCGATTTTTTATTTATTTTCACTTTTTATCTTCCGTCAATCGTAAATCAACCTTTCGTAAATATTTCCTTAACAATTAAATGTAAATTTTCGTTATTTTATTGACGAAAAAATTTTCAGAATGTTACACTTCCTTTTGCTCTTTTTTACGATTCAGTAACAACATGAAGGTTAAATTTCATTACATTAACACATCATTTTCTTTATGCCAATTTTAATTTATTAAATTTAGGTCAACATTTCACTTCCAATTAACTTGACAAGGGGTTTTCTCTGATTTTTGGATATATTTTACTTATTAAATAGCGAACAATAATAACTGGAATTATCTCATTTAGAGTTCTACATAAAAAAGTTATAACAATTTGTTATCATCCTATTTAAATGTACTCCAAATTCTGACATGAATATGTTTTGTGATTTTAAAGGTGGGAAAACTAGAATTTCTATATAATTAGAAAGTTGTAGGGAACCTTCGTCCGTGAGTTCAGCAGTAAAGAGGGTCAACCAATATACTAAGGGTACGTGCAGGATTCGATCTATGACTCTGTAACGGTGCTAGGAAGACATACAAGTTTCAACTTGCTGGCTCGCCCGGTTTCTTTGAGATCCCTGCCCTTGAATCGTACAATAGCCCAGCTAGTTTCTAAAATTTTATAACAAAAAAGAAAGAAAGTTTTAGGGAACACTACAATTTTTGAGAACATGATTATTTACTTGATTTGAAGCTCTGTATTATGCTCAAAACACAGAAACAATTTTCTTGAATCCTATGAAAATCAAGAATTAGCAAGGACATGGATCGCACCAAGACGATTATATACCCACTGAGAAAGCTTCTTCTTTCCTCCTATTTTGATTCCAAAAATTGAAAATTTAGATGAAGAAACTATTTTCCTTCCTCTTTCTCTCTTTCTTTCCTTACGTTTGTTCTATTTTCTTTTGTAAAAATGTAGAGCTTTTGTTAAGTTTTAGGAAGTTATGGTCAAGTTCAATGAGGTGTCAACGTTTTAAGTATACATCCTTTTCTTGCTCCTTTTTCCAGAAATCCCTATTTATATTTTCATAATTATTATATTATATAACTAAAACCAAAAAATTTAAAAAATTTCACAATTCTATTTTCCCCAAATTCTCTTATCTTTTAGACCTTGAATTTTTGCATAAAGTTAATCACTTAAAATGTGTTTAATTAATTGTTATGCATTTTCTCTAATTATACACGAAAATGCGTGAAAATTGAGATTTTACAAAATATGTTCGAAAATATTTGTATTCAGCGAAAAGATTCATCTGGAATTAAAGAATATGTTAATAAAACACTATTGCACAATCTAAAATTTATATTGATGATTTCTTATTGTCATATAATTCTCAACATAATATGTTCAATTTTAATCAACAATATTCAAAAATTGAATTAACACTACTGAAAATAGATTGAGATGTGTGTGTTCTAATTGTGAATTACTATATTCTAATTCATAAATTAAACACACATTATCCCATTATGTTCTCTCTAATGTTAATCTTATTTCTGTACATAGTCGAATAAGTTTAAACATACTTTAATTGAAAATAAAGAATTATTAAGATATGATGAGATTTATATAATAATAAAGAATATAACTAAGCACCAGAATATTATTTTATTATTGTCTTGTTTATAAAAAGAATAAAAAAAGAAAAAAATTAACCTGAAAACAAGAAAAAAAAAGTGATAAAAAAAATCTCACAACGTTAATTTATTTTTTCATCAGCAGAAAAAGAACGAAAACTTGGTTTTATATAGCTGATCTCATAATTTTGTGGTTTTATAGAAATAGTGGGCCTTGTTTATTTATTGTGAATATCTTTTTTTTAAATGTTGTATATAATTTTAAGATTTATTTTCTAATATACTATTTTTAAAACTAATATTCTATAATTTTTTCAAAAAAAACCACTAATATAATTATAAATGAAATTTCTTTAGGGATTTATACATGGATACAAAGTCTAATAAAACTTATTCATTTATAACCAATTAGGAAGTTAATGGGAAGTTAATGGATATTTTTTTGAAAAAATTATAAAGGTTTTATTTTAAAAAGTTGATAAATTTAAAATGAAGTTTAAAGATGCACTCCATGATTAAAAAGTATGTATTAGTGTAATTATCTCATTTCTGTATGTATTGGACTACCCTAGTGCTAATTTGAGATAATTACACTAATACATATTTTTTAGTCATGGTGTGCATGTTTAAATCTCATTTTCAAATTTACCAAATTTTCAAAATCAAACCTTTATAATTTTTTTAAAAAGTATCCATTAACATCTTAATTAGTTATAGATGAATAAGTTTTATTTGACTTTCTATCCATGTATAAAGAGATAATTACACTAATACAGATTTTTTAGTCGTGGTGTATATGTTTGAAGTTCATTTTCAAATTTTCCAACTTTTCAAAGTTAAATCTTTATAATTTTTTCAAAAAAATATCAATTAACTTCCCATTAACTCCCTAATTAATTATAATTATATCCATGTATAAATCCCATGTATAAATCCCATGTATAAATTGGCGCTAATTTGGAAAACTTGGGCCAAATATTGATCCAGTCTGTTACTCGTTCAGTCATATTTCTTGTTCACCGGTGCAAGTTACGTTCGAAAAAGCTTCGGTTCGAAGTTAGAAGTTGAAAAGCTTCGCAATGCCTCCTGTTAAAAGAAGAAAGGTATCATGTCTTTCACTCTAGCGTTCCCAACCAATATGTGTACCATTTCTAGGAGTTATCAGTTGAATTTGTATGTGTGTGACAGGTGGGTCTAAAACGCATCGATGCTGCACTTGATGCACTTCGTCCCATGGGGTTTCCCTCCACATTGGTCCGTCAAACCATCAAAAATCTCCTAAAGGTCGCACCTTTAATGCTTCTAATTTTGATGGTTTCATGCATAGTGAAAATTCACTTATGGAGTTGTGATGTAGCGAGAGCAATGAGAAATGTTTCTTGAAAATCAAACCCTGATTCTTGAATAGTATGTAATGAAAAAAATCCATCTTTTTTTTCATTTTGGAACTCAGAAGATTATGGCTTTGTCTTTATATGTGTTATTCAGTTTTTTTTGTTTGACAAATTGGAAAATGTGGTTCAGGAATATGGTGGTGATGAGGGTTGGACTTTCATTGAAGATTCTTCCTACAAACTTCTGATAGAGACTATACTTGAAGGGATGGAGAATTCTCAGAATGAAAACAATGAGCCAAAGTTGGCTATGGAGGAAAGTCCAGCGAAGGTAGTATAGTTCCCTCTTTTTTCCCCATGTCAAAGTAGTGCATTCATTTATTTCAGGTTGGATAAGTTTGTGCTGAAATGCAGAGGTTGCGTTCTTAATTTCTGATTAATTTGGTTATTAAAGGATTGTTAAGCCTGTATTAGCATTATTTTGATTTTGCAATGTCTTGTTGTTTCCATCATCGAATCAAGTATCAAGACAAAAGGCATAACCTAGTTTGAGGAAATTCGGTTGAAGCAAAGTACATGAAGCTGTGAACGGTTTGGTTGATTGAGTTTTTCTGATTGTTTGAATTATGATGGAGAACTTGGTGTTGGTATGTTCTAATGGTTTGATGATGTTGTTATGGTGAGATGGAGAACTTGGTGTTGGTATGTTCTAATGGTTTGATGATGATGTTATGGTGAGCTTGCTTGGTTTGGTGACACCTTTGATGATTTTTTCGTTTTTTGGCTATTGATATTGAGTTGGTTCTTGTGTTAAATTGAAGTGTAGCCTACTAGTTTCTTGATTGATTAAATTTGTTTGATGGAGTGATTGCTATTTGAGTTAGTGGCCAAGTTGGAACGACGTTACTGTAAATTGTTTGAAGGGCCTGCTCAGTTGTTCTAGTGAAGAGAGCTGATATTGAGCTGGTTCTGTGAATTTCTGTTGCAGACTTTGGCGGGTGAAGCTAGTCTTTGGTTCATTTTTTTACAGATCATTATTTTAAGTCAGCATGCATAATCCCACCATTCTCCAACTTGAGGGAGCTGTTGAGAATACAATTCATATGCAAACTATATTTAGAAAGTTCGTTATGCAATAGTTTGAGTGACTACTGACTAGTATATTTAGAGGTCATGTAGTAAGGTCCATTCATATCTAGATTGTGTTTTTGTTTACCACAATAAAAAGAAAACACTCTCTCTCCCTGTTTCTTGTTCTTTCCCACTAAGGCGCTACCCCTCTTGTGCTTTCATTTCGCCTTACCTCTCTGATATTTGCAAAAGTAACAAAGGAGGAAAAGGCCTCAGAGAACGTTGTTAGCATGTTCTTTGCTTCTTTTAATGGACAGTGACAGTGTTTAGTTTAATGGAAATCTATAAAAAGAAAGTAATGGAAACTTGCTGTAAAATTTAGAACGACATGTTCTGTTTATTTTGGCGACGTAAGTGATTTGCATTATCATTTTTTTACTCATTGACGACTTGTTGCAGCATGTCAAGTACTTCTCTAGCTACCTAATTCTATGGAAGAATCTTGTTTAGCCTCATTTTTTTTCCTGATTGGAAAATCATTTAATGTTGTATGGCTTGCTTATTGGGATTATACCTGGATCAGATGAATAAAGCTCATTGGAATGATCCACGGTACTTGCAATCGGTTTTTGAATGGCCTTCTTGATTATAATTTGCCCTTGTATGTTATTTGCTTTTGTGTTTAGATGAGATTTTCTTAAGCTGCAATTACATCTTCATTCCACGTTTTTCGTTGAAGGATCAAATTGTTCACTCTCCTATATCAAATGATGCCACGCCTTCGCCTTCGCCTTCGCCTTCAGGGACCGATCACCCCGACGAAAAGCTTGAAGCCGACATACCACCCATACCTGACTTCCCCTCTGCATCAACACCTGCTTACCCAAGGAAAATGGGAATCGTTCAATGCTCTTTGAATGACAAATTACTTGGTACTGTCCAGTCTGAAAATCTTTTGCCTGAAGAAGTCTGCTCTCGGAAGTTACGTTCTCCTCCAATAGTTAAGTCCGTTCCACCAAAGAAGAGTAAACCTTGCTATGGTTGGCTTAGCAGTGATGATGAGGAAGAAGAAGAAGAAGAAGAAGATACTGTTTCTAAAGTACCTACTAATTAGTTCTCCACAGCATGCAGGTTGTAAAGAGTATCATATGTTGACAGTGTTACCGATAGAAGACATCAGAAACCTGTTTTGTAGTGAAGTGAGAATAGTTAGTGGTATATAACTAAACTAACCGCTTGTGTTTAACGGTAACTGTGCAGTGGACATGTGAGTATGTGATCATTTTAATCTTTTTGCGAAGTAAAACGATCAAGTGTTTTCGCATTTACATGCTTCTGAATTTTAACCAAACTAACCGTTAGAACCCGCGTGATGTAGCTGTTATGGATCTTTTGAAATCCCCTAAAACGACTAGTCGTGCAATTCGTTTGCCTTTTGAACGGCGCTTAATGCACTATCGAAAATGGGAATAAATTAATAATTTGTGCACAAAAGATAGAAAGTGGAATAAATTAATAATTAGGGCACAAAAGTAGCCAAGACAGATTATAAGTTAAAAAATAACAGATAAAACAGAAAGAAAATATTTTCTAAATTACTGTTAGTTGTTGAATTATGAAAGGATATTGTTAATGTTAAAATTATTTTAATTTTTTACAAATATATTTTTGTAAATTATTTGCATGATAAAAATATTTCAAATTAAAATTTTAATTTTTATAATATTTATTTAAATATATGTTAAATTTTTATTAGAAAATATATTAAATTTAAGAAAACGAGGGTGTGTAGTTTTGTAAATTTATAATCTATATATCTAAACATATTTAGATAAATATTTTTTTAAAAATAATTTTATATCTAAACATTTGAGTTTTTTATAAGTTACTTAAAATTTTTTATTAATTTTGCAAACATAATTTTTTTGTTAAAAAACTTAAGAGTGCTCAAAAGTTAAATTATTGTGATATATTAATAAAATTAACAGAAATTTTAATTGATAATAATTTTTAAAAATTTGAAAATTATTATAACTACATGAAATAACATAAATGTTGAAGAATAATTATATGTATAATACATAGACAATAAAATATTATACTCTAAATATAAAGATAATTTTGTTGTTCAACTTTGAAGGACGATCAAGGAATTTAAAAAAAAAAGGTGTCTCATAACATCCACCCTTTTCATCAAAGGGTAACAAAATTAGGGCATGAAGTGGAGGAGAATAGTTTTGATCCGTTTATTTCAAAACTCCGTTTGTTTAACAGAAAATAATTTAAAAATTATCTTTTATAAAATTAAAAATAATAATTATTTTTTAATTGTATAAAAAATTAAAATTTAAAAAAATATTTTATCAAAAAATAAATTGTTTTAAACAAACAAAGTCTTAAAAAATTTTCAATAAAACAATTAAACCATTAATTATTACACGCTGCCAAATCACATGGAAACTAAAAACATATATAATTAAAAACAAAATACATAAAAGACACCACTTATATTCATCTAGGAAACAATAAAAACCTCCCAAATAAGAAAATATTTAATAACTCCTAAAAAAAGAAATGAAAATCTCATTACATGCAGCATAACAGCACAACTTCGTAAGTGTCAGCATTAAATCCACAGTTTCAATACCAGCATTCTCTCCCCTCTTTCTATATATGATCTCCTTCCATAACTGAACACTCTCACAACAAGTTACTCTTCTCTCTCTCTCTCCCCCCACTTCATACACCCCGTTAACTTCATTCAAACCCCCCACTGCTTCTCTTTCTCTATTCGTCGTCTTCAGTTACGCACTGTCACAGACACAATGCAGTCTCTTGCTCTTTCTCACCGTCTCTCTCCTTTCCCTTCACCTGTTGCTCCTGTTTCCACCACGTGGACTCATTCTGTCGCTTTTCCTCGTAAACTCAGATGCAATGCCACGTCTTCTTTAGGTATTCGTTCACCTTTTTGTCCCCATATGTTGAGGAGTATTATTCAGGGAAATGAATTGATTTTCTGCTGCTGCTGGTAGTGTTTGGTTTCTCATTAATGTGGAGTTTTTTTTTTTTTGACATGCATTAATGTGGAGTTTAGAAGGCTAAATTTGTTTGTTTCGTTTGGTTTCTAAATGTGGATAGAAATTACTAGTATGGTGTGATATGTAGTGGTTCTTGATTTGATATTTTTTTTGTCTCAACCTCTCGGTATTCCTATACATTGGTCGAGACTAATTCGGAATTAGAGCGAGAGACACGGCTCATCCCTCGTAGGGGCGACTCTTCTCAAATTCGAACTTGAGTTCAAACTTTCATGAGAGGATTGGATTGTCAGTCTAATCTAACACTTCATGCGTTAGTTCTTGATTTGATATCAGACTAACTTATATTCCAACTTCCAAATATAACATACATTTACAGTTTTTAGTAGCCAAACAAACCCATTTCTTGCTTTTGGTAATTGTTATAATGTCTTGTTCTTGCCTAAATGTTATATTTATATTATTTCAGGAAATTAATTTAATGTGTTGTTTTTTGTCTTTATTTGTGCAGTTGATGACGTGGCGAAATTTACGGAAGCTGCAAATAAAGGGAATCTAGTGCCGCTACACAGTTGTATATTTTCTGACCAGCTAACTCCGGTCACGGCGTATCGATGTTTGGTTAAAGAAGATGATCGTGAGGCTCCAAGCTTTCTTTTCGAGTCTGTGGAGCCCGGTTTGCGAAGCTCCAATGTTGTAAGAGTTTTTCGCTGTTTTTTAATGGGTTTTTATGTGTTTGGCATAAAAAATTGGTTCTATGGAGGTGGAGTTTGTGAATGAAACTCTTTTGTTGGATATAGGGTCGTTACAGCGTTGTTGGAGCTCAGCCGGCGATGGAAGTTGTTGCTAAGGAGAAAAAGGTGACTATAATGGATCATGAAAAAGGGTGTTTGACTGAGCAGATTTTAGACGATCCTATGGCTATTCCGGCGAAGATGTCGGAGAGTTGGAAACCACAGCTTATAGATGAACTTCCAGATGCGTTCTGTGGTGAGGAAATTTGATTTTTGATTTGTTTTATTGCATGTTTCAATTTTGAATTTGTTAATTGTTCAACTTTTGGGTTAATAGAAGTCAATGAATACTTCAATCTTTCTAGGATAAACTATATGATCAATATATGAAATGAAAATATATGCGGCGTTAATTTCTAATAAGATAACATGATTTGTGAGTATACGATTATTTCGCGATACGAATAACACAAATTTAAATTTTTAAATGTTTGTGTCACCAATAATGATATTTGATGCAAAATAACACTGAGTAACATGAATTGCAACCTATAGTTTGAGAATTGGCCATTTGAGCTAAGTCTTGTTATCTACTGTTCTTTCTCCCACCTTTTCATCATAATTGTCATATACTAGTGTGACAAAGCTTAAGAAAATGACGTGAATACATTTTAATATCGTGTTATTTTATTGTGTTGTCTCTATCAACTCATTTAAATGCCTCTTTTATTTTGTAAAGTGACAAATATTCTAAAAATACATATTTTACAAATATTGTGAAAATGAGGAAGTTTTAATTTCTATAACTACAAGTGGTTCTGTTCTTGCTAACCAGCATGACTAATGCATTTATTGATCATGTTTAGTTGGATATCAGAATAAGTGATGAACAGTCTGAACTTGAATTCTCCATAAAGATTTCCAACAGCAATCATCTGAAAGTGCAATTATTCAGTGACATTATAAAAGTATGCATTCAAATTACAGGTAGTCAGATTTGGCATGGATTTGTCATTTGCCATAAAAGACAAATTCAAAGCGGCCAGATTCAGTAAAAACGACAAGAATCAATTGGTCGTTAGATACGATCAGAATCTGTGTTTGTTAGATACGACAATATTAAAGTGATCGGCATTTATAATAATAACAAACTACCGCGCCAAATACAAAAAAAAAAAGAATCTTACTCATGTTTTTATTGCCTTTTTCTTGTTGTTTTACAATTCATTGATTTTGTTTTCAGCATGATTAGTTTAACAAGAAACAGAAAAGCCAAGGGCAATGTGGCCGCTATATGAGCTTTTGTCGTTATGAGATACTAGCACTTAATGTAAAAAGTTCTGCATATTCAGAATTGATCCACATAATGACAAGTACCAATAGTTTCCATTTGACTTCTTCATTTCTTATGTGCATTGTCTTTTTATATAACATTATGGCTCTATATATTTTTTTAATGATTTCTTGAAACAGGTGGTTGGGTTGGTTACTTCTCATATGACACAATTCGATATGTAGAGAAGAAAAAGTTACCATTTTCAAGCGCACCCCACGATGATAGAGATCTTGCAGACATGCATTTGGGACTCTATGATGATGTGATTGTATTTGATCATGTTGAAAAGGTATATATAGTCTAGTCTATTGTCTGCTAAAAATGTGAGAATAGGGATAAATTAGCATAACTCTCATATGGCAGTTTGCCTTCGTTTTCCTACTGTTAAAAGCTTATTAACCATTTAGAGATTGTTATATTATTCTCACATGGTTTTATTTTCTGCATGGTTATTATCTCTTCTTCCGAGCATAAACTTATTTTTTTGACTCAGTGTGGAAAATATCATTTTGAAAGTAAAAGTCCTTACTGATCAAGTGCACATACTGAGATTTCCTCATATATTTCTGGGGTATTTTGTATCCTAGAGGATTGGGAGAAAACAAAGAGCGAACTGATGTGTGCATGCGAGTTAGCAAATATGGAAAATTTCATTCTTTAATTATATTCTGCTTATCCAATAAGATTTGTTCTGCTATGCTTGATTAAGATATAAACATAATATGATATATAGTATGGTTGATGGTGCAGAAAAAATTGCCTCTTTAATTCACATTCTTTTACTGAGCCATAAATCTTCAAAAGTTTTAGCTATGGTTTTGTATATTTTGGTTACTTTCAGAAAGTCCATGTAATTCACTGGGTGAGATTAGATAGATACTCCTCCGTGGAGAATGCGTATGCTAATGGAATGAAACGCTTGGAGAGACTACTTTCTAGAGTGCAGAATATTGATCTGTAAGTTCACTTGTGCACTTTTCCCTTTAGTATTAATATATTTGGTTTCTTCTTATGATTTATTTGGATGATCATTTTTACGTTATTTTAAACTGTTAGCCCAAGACTTTCTGCTGGATCTGTGAAACTGCAAACTCGCCAATTTGGTCCTTTGCTTAATTCCTCAAATATGCCAAGTGAAGAATACAAGAGGGCAGTGTTACAGGCAAAAGAGCATATCATGGCTGGGGATATTTTCCAGATAGTACTCAGTCAGCGTTTTGAACGGCGGACATTTGCTGACCCTTTTGAAGTCTATAGGGCACTACGGGTTGTTAACCCCAGCCCTTACATGGCTTATATGCAAGTATGCACATCATTTCTTTCGTGAAGTTTCCCATGATTGCTGCTACTGAATTTAGTTGGTTGCGACTTTCTTACGATTTTGTTACGCTCATTCAGGCCAGAGGATGTATCCTAGTTGCATCCAGTCCAGAAATTCTTACGCGTGTAAAGAAGGTAATGATGCATTTGGCATTTGTTTTTATTTAAAAAGCAGTAAGGCTTTTATTGCTTCCAAGTTTCCATATCTCAAGAAAATACATTTCAAGAAGACTTTTACATTTGATTGGACAGAATACCTTAGTTAATCGGCCATTGGCTGGAACTATCAGAAGAGGAAGGACTGTGGAAGAAGATGAAATGCTGGAGGAGGAGCTACTAAATGATCCAAAGCAGTGTGCAGAACACATCATGCTGGTTGATTTGGGCCGCAATGATGTTGGCAAGGTTTATTACTTTATACTTCGGAGAAATATCTGTTGATATGGAAGTTTTGTATGAATCAGTTTATTCCGATCATCAAGATGATTATTTAACGTAAACTTGTTACGGGAACTGGATTTTGATGCAGGTCTCCAAGTATGGATCTGTAAAGGTCGAAAAACTAATGAATGTGGAAAGATATTCCCATGTAATGCACATAAGCTCTACGGTAAGCAGATATGCGATCAAGTAGAAAAAATTTTGAATATTTTTCAGTATCAGTGCAGATAAGTTCTGGTCACGCTGTTATGACAATGGAATCTCTATACTGATTTATATTTCCAAAGAGGAAAATCAATGTTATGCTATTATTAGCAGATTTTTTAATTATACGATTGTTATGCAGGTCACGGGAGAGCTGCAAGATCATTTAACATGCTGGGACGCATTGCGTGCTGCTTTGCCAGTAGGAACTGTGAGCGGAGCGCCGAAGGTTACTGCCAATTCCTCTTCATTTACAACTTTCCTGCTTCCTCTTTCAGGGCATCCTTATATTCTCAACTTCTTTTTGACAGGTGAAGGCTATGGAGTTGATAGACCAGTTGGAGGTAGCAAAGCGCGGCCCTTACAGTGGTGGGTTTGGGGGTGTTTCATTCACAGGTGACATGGATATTGCATTGGCCCTCAGGACAATGGTGTTTCCAACTGGAACCCGATACGACACAATGTACTCATACAAGGATGCCGGAAAACGCCGTGAATGGATCGCTTACCTTCAAGCCGGCGCTGGCATTGTTGCTGACAGTAATCCCGACGATGAACATCGCGAGTGCCAAAACAAGGCTGCTGGTCTCGCTCGTGCCATCGACCTGGCTGAATCAACTTTTGTTGGCAAATGAAGAATTTCTCACTGAGACAGCAAAGTGTTCATATATACATGCGAGCAAAGATTATAGAGAAGGACAAAGTAAAGGTGTGAACTTACAAGCTCAACAAGAATTGGGGCATTCATACAGATAATGTAGTGTAAAGGGAACAAAAGAACATCGGCTATGTCTAACTTACTCGTACTGTGAAGTACGAATGTTTTAGTCTAGTCTAAAAACTATAAGGAGAACAACTGTTTCTATAAATTTTCATAATTAAGCAGCTGATCCATCCACCTTAATATCATTACACATTCCTCAAACAAATAAAAATACAAAACTGACACTACACGGCAGAAACAAAAAGCATTGAACGCCGCGGTAAGTCATCACAGTGACAGATCAAAAAATATTTAAGACCAAACGAAAAATTAATGAATTTAATTTAGGACATAAGCTGTTAAGCAAAAGAAACAGTACTCAAAGACAGAAAAGAGAGGAAGAAGGAACCTCGCTTCATGTTCTGTCAACTCTTATAGTCGGATTTTTTTTATGTATATTTTTTAATTCGTCGTTTTTTACTATTTTCAACTCTGTTTTTTTTCTCTTAAAATAATTTCTAAATCGGTATTAACAAAAAACACATTAAAATCGGAACACCAAGATAAGAGAGATGGCAGGGGCGGTCGTATCCTACTTCAATTTGTCTCCTTCACTGGGTCAGCGCTTACTATCATAATCCACGATCTCGGAATCAGTGACCGAAGTGGAGTGCTGCACTATGGAGCGTCCGATGGAATTAATCCAATCCTCCTTTTCCTTCTCAGAATCGGCTATAAAATACATAGTCTCGCTCCGCGTAGATAACTCAAACGCGTACTGTTTATTCAACGCGTCCTCCGCTCCTTTCACAGTCAAACACTTCGCCACTTCGATCACACCTCGTGGCTTGGACGCGCGCGTGATCGTGGATTCTTTGAACCAGAACAACTTCCCTTGCTTCAACACGAACCATCTGCGCCTCCAGGTTTTGATGTACTCCCCCTGTTTGGTTAACCACCCAGTTCGCTCCGGATCGGACCAGAATTCGACCCCGCCGTAGTCGGTTTGGGTGTGGGTTTGGGTTAGTGCTCGTATGAGTGAAGCCATTAGAGGAGATAGAAAGTGAGATTGTGATGAAATCGAAG
Source organism: Breynia disticha f. nivosa (assembly GCA_948193385.1). NCBI lineage: Eukaryota > Viridiplantae > Streptophyta > Magnoliopsida > Malpighiales > Phyllanthaceae > Breynia > Breynia disticha. The sequence continues at coordinate 9,503 of CANYCX011113142.1, read as the reverse complement.
AGGGAGAGAAATGGCGAATGTTTTGATTTTGTCTTTATTATATTTTGGGGGTATGGATTTTTAGTTTGAGTGGTAGTTAGACGGTCTGTCGTTGCTGTCTTAACCACTAAAATGTTGTTCTCAGTTATCATTTTGGTATAATCGCTGACTAGATCATTCTTCTCGAAAGCAATAAACGACTTAGCGTTCGTAAAATAAGAAGAAACGCGTCGTCTGATCAAAAATGAATTTGGGTTGTTTAGACATGAAAATATTAATATAACCAATAATTTTTTTTATTCTCCTCCTTTATTATCTCATATTTTAAATTGAGAATAAATAAAAATCTATAATATGTTGATGTGAATTTGAAGAGTAAATAAAAGAATTAATTATGTAAAAAAAGGGATTGATTTAATATATACTTAATTTTTATTATTTTAAAATTATTTGTAATTTTACTTCTTAAATTATAAATATATTTCAGTTCTGAAGTATATAAAGTTTATATATAATTTATATAAAGTTAATTTTTAGTTTAAAATAATAAAAAAACATATAAATGTTAAATTTAAAAAAAAAAATTATAAAAAGACATGATAATTTAGTATATATTAAATTAAAAATTTATATTAAGTTTAAATATTTGAAAAAATAAATATAAATTTATACATGATGAGAAATGAACTGGAAGCTATCATGATCATTTGTTCATGTTCGTGAACAAATTTATGTTCGTAAGTCCTTATTCGTTAGCAGGTTTATGTTAGAAGACCTGAGACTAAGAAGTAACAAATTCCAATCAATAAGGTAACGTCTATTTATTAACAGATAATTAGGTTTTTTAGGTAATGATAAGTTTTCAATTATGAAAATGCTCACCTATGTTTGTTTTTTTTTGTTTTTGCAGAAAACAAGTTTGTCAATTTTAAAAATGTCCAGTTTGACTTTAATTAAAATACAAGACACGTGACTCTAATCACTTTTTCATCTACATTAACAACTTTCCTCATTAACAACTTTCCTCCACCCTACGCACAACACAATTTCCTATGCACTAACAACTTTTCATCTCCATTAACAACTTTTCATCTCACCACCACCTTCGACTTAGGCCACCCGGGACTCCCCTTCTTGGAGCCCCGTGACTTCAACCCAAAAGATTTTTTCATCTTATTGGCGGCTGATGACGTGAGCAAGCGTTGGAGTCCCGACGACGAGGGAGAGGCGGGGGAGTCTGTGGAAGAGGAGAGGAGTTTGGCGGAGGAAGTACGGGACACGGAGAGGAAGATCTCGTAGGCGGAGAGACGGAGGTTGGAGGGGGAGAGAGGGGATGTCGGCGAAGGGAGAGGGAAGAGAGGGAGATGGCATTGGTGGTGGTGGTTGTTGGAGGAGCGGTGGAGTTAACTTCTCTTGGGGTGGCCGAGTGATAACTCTCTGAACAGAGAAGTCATTGTGTTCTATAGAGAGAGAGATGAAAGACTCCTTTCCCAATTTTTTTCTTTTTTAGATTAACAATAATGAACAACAATAGACACTAAATATATATGTATGAACATATAATTACGTTTTGATTTTGAAATTATAAGAATATCAGTTCATATTTGTTCATGTTTGTTTATTCTAGATTTTAATTCATCAATTATATATGCCCGATTTTATGCTTTAAAATGTAAAAAAATGTCACTTTTTTATTCTCTTGAAATATGAATAATAATGAACAACAATGAACACTAAACATACATAAATAAAAATGAACAAACATACGTGGACATTTTTGCAATTGTAAACTTAAAATCTAACATTCCCCTAATTTTCCGATTTATTAATAACGTTTATTATTGATTATTAAGAGAAAAGAATATTCTCTTAAGATGTTCTTTTACTCGACATATTATATATAGAGATACTTACTTCGTATAGTAAGAGCTATTTACTCAAATATATTGAAACTTTGTCAAAATCAGCATACTAACTTGGGCGTCCGAGGAACAATCTGATCCCATCTTTTTTGTGTTCGTAAATTTCAAAGTGTGACTATTTAAATTCCTTTTTTGTTTGATCATTGCTAAAATTCAAACAATAAGACATAAAAAAATTAAATTTAAATATAAAATTTATATGTAATTTATATTAATTTATACTAAAAAAATTTGAAATAACTACTCTACTAAAATTTTATCTTTACCTAATTACCTTTCAGGAGAACTTATTCCCCACGCTCCAACCATTTGTGTCAACGATTTCCCGTTTCCGTTCGCGAAAACACAAAAATATCAATCTATTACCAACATGGCAACATACCCCGACTCGTTCGATTACTCAGCTCCCGAAACTCAGCCAACTCGCCCTTTCGAAGACGACGAAGATAACTATGGTTCTTACTCCAACGACAACGGTTCTCAGCAATTCGAGTCTTCCGACGCCGCTGGCAACGGCCAATTTGACTCTCAGTCGCCGATCTATGGCGCCGGCGAAGATTTCGACGCAGATGAGAAGAGTGGTTCCGATGGGCCCATTTTGCCACCTCCGACGGAGATGCAGGAGGAGGGCTTGGCTCTAAGAGAGTGGAGAAGGTTTATAGATCTGTTATTTTTTTTTGACATATTTTAAGAAAAAATTGATTTTGTGAATTGGTTTGGATGAATGATGTGTATAGGTGATTGGTGAAAAATATTTAAGCTTTCTTGTGATTTGTTGAGTTTGGGGTTTGATCGATGAGTGATTTAGCATGAAATTGATGTGGGTGGTTGAATTTGTAGTTGTAATTTTAGGTTTTGATTGAAACTTTTATCTTGATGATGATGATGGTTGAATTTAAAAAAAAAATTGAATGTTGTTGGTGGAATAGTATCCGTTGATTGGTATTTAGTGTCTTGATGATGATGATAGTTGAAATTTTATATCTTGATAATGAAATGATGATGATGATGATGATGATGATGTGTGTGTGTGGTGTCCTGGTTTTGATATGTAGTCAAAATGCATTGGTGTTGGAGGAGAAGGAGAAGAGGGAAAAGGAGATACTGAGCCAGATAATAAAGGAAGCCGAGGATTATAAGGTTGAGTTCTATCGAAAGAGGGAGGTTACTTTGGAGAACAACAAGACATCTAATCGTGAAAGGGAAAAGGTTCGATGAATTGTTGGTTTGTTTTGAATAGTGATAGTATTTACATACAAGCAATGGTGTTTTCTCGTTTGCAAACTTTGTTTACCATGTGGCATCTATGTGGTTGCTTATTGAGACGAATGGGGGCATGTTAGTAACAAATGTGGCGATATCTTAACTTTTCAATTTAATTCTTAGGGTTGTACTTTACTCTGTTTGAGATTTTAATGCATGTTTATTGTATGGATTCAGTTTTTAAGGGACGGTTTTAATTAGATGTTGTCTAACCTAAGAATTGTAGTCTTTATGTTGGTAGTCATTTACAAATGAAACAGGCAAAAAGTTTACACTGTGGATGAACCCGTGCCAGTTATAATAACACATCCCCTTAATTTTTCACAATCTATAGGTTTGCAAGCTGTTCATGCAATGTAGCATAAGCCAATAGATAGGAAAACTTTGTGTGAATGCATGCACTTCTTTGAAATCATGCAATCTGATGATTAATTTGGTTGATCTTATTGTTATAGCCTTCTCAGTGAAAATTTCTGCGTCGATTTTGTTACTAACTAGGGAGGGTTTTCCATTTGTTGCTCATGATGAACTAATGATGCTTTTTGTTCTGGCCTTCATCTCCTGTTTCAGCTATTCCTGTCCAACCAAGAAAAATTCCATGCCGAAGCTGATAAGGATTACTGGAAAGCAATTGCAGAGCTTATTCCTAAGGAAGTACCAGCCATAGAAAAGAAGAGAGGAAAGAAAGACCAGGAGAAGAAGCCTGGCATTGTGGTGATTCAAGGTCCAAAGCCAGGGAAACCTACTGAACTCTCACGGATGCGACACATACTCCTGAAATTGAAGCACAATACTCCACCTCACTTGAAACACTCTCCACCACCAGCCAAGGATGCCAAAACCGGTGATGACGGTGCTACTCCTCCCAATCCTGCCGCCATGGCAACTGCTCCTGAGCCCGTAGCTGTTGCTTGAAAGATTTTCTACTACCTGATATTAGCTTTTATTAACGTATTTAGTCTTGCTAGTGTATTATCAGGATTTGAGAAGTAAAACATTTGTTGGAGACAATGCCGATACATATTAGATCGTACAAGTCTATGTTTTGCGTCCACCTTGTGTACAAAAAACTTGGTCATTTAAAACAGTCTTACTTCAGTTGTGAAATATCAAGTGTGCTGTTACGTAAAGCTGCTGCTGCAATGCGCATTAAAAGCACAAAGATTATGAACTCTCAATAATGTAATAGAGCTAGTTGATGATTCATGATGCCGTTGGTGACATTCCATCCTATACTCAACAAATGAACTCTCCTTAGTTGTCTTTTTACGCTTTCTAGCTGCCGCTAGGATAATGAGGTGGCCCCTTATCACGTCAGCTAGGGGTGAACAAAAACCTAATCGAATCGAAAAAACCGACCGAACCAAACCGATTCTAACCGATGTTAAATGGATGGATATAGATATGAAAATTAGAAAATCGATTTGAACGGTTTGGTTACGATTTGGCAAATTGAAAAACCAAACCAATCCGAACCGAAATATATATATATATATATATATATATATACATTTATTTATTTATTTATTTGTTTATTAAGGCCAAACAAAATTAATTAGATACAATACATATATGTAACTTTATAACAAGCATGATATGTTAAATTTAATAAATGAAAAATCTAAATAAATTATTTTAGTGAATTTATAACAAAACCGATTAAACCGAACCAAACCGAACCGATCCGGTGGTTAACCGAACCGAACGATTTATCCAAAAGACGGTTCAACTATAGATTTCACAAAAGAAAAACCGAACTCATCAGTTCGGTTGACGGTTTGATGAAAACCGACCCGAACCGAATCATGTGCACCCCTACCGTCAGCCGATGACAGTGAACTCGTAAGGGCATGCAACTTGGCAATTCCCACAACTGCCAATAATAAATAGTATTTGGTAATCTATCTAACTGCTGACTCAGCTGCAGAAATTTAAACCGTGTGGAAACTGATGATTGTTCCATTTATAGCTTGATTTCCTAACAATACAAATACCGTGGATTACATGAAAAACCATTGCCGATCACTCTGACAAACTTTACAAACATACAACTCTTGTCAGTTTTCTTTGTTTTCCTCTTCCGGAAATCAGATCCAAACAAAGGTATATATGCCTGATTAGAAAGTTTAGACACTAGCTTTGATTATCACCTGCCCTGTATCGGTGACCTGCCACCTCTGTCACTGCCAACATCATCTTCCAACTCAACCCCATCTAAATTAGTCACGATTCTGTTGATGCTAATCTCTGAGCTAGCATTACTGCTTGTTGCATGGGGTGACTCGGAGACATTAACTGTTCTGGTCTGCGTACGCCCTGACCTTACGCTGTACATTGATGATGCTGGAATATTAGTCATCAATGGCCGTAAATTACCAGGGATGGTTCGCCTTATATCCTGTTCAACATAAAAGAAAAGGCCACGATGAAGGAATTGGCAAACTCAGTATATTACGGATAATGTGGACTCACTATAAATTAACTAATGCAAGTATATGTTAGAAAGAAACACCAGTAAAAGAACTGCAAGTCTTTACTTTCCAGGAAAGACGTGAATGAATGGAAGAAAGGAAACACATATCATTGAATTTATGTAAGAATGGCATCATTTAATATCAAATATTTCAAATGATTGTATGAAAACTTATCCATAGAGTTGCATTCAGACCACCATGCAATTCCTACTTAAAAATATAACACAAAATCAAACATATACATACCATGTGCCTTATGGCCATATCCAATGATTTCTTTGAGAGTGTTCTTCCAAAGCCTGAGCTGTCAGGTGATGCAGACTTTCCAGAAAGGTTGCTGTGAGGAGATTGTTTGTCATCTTGCTTTGGAGGAGCCAGTTTACGCATATTTATCACTCTTTCAACCATTTTGGTTCCCATAAGAACTGGACTCACATTGTCATTCACTTTAGAATGCCGACTAATAGCAGGAACCGAACTACCACTGGCATGCATAAAACCATTACGGGCACCGACTCTTGAAGGAGAGCATGATTGCCTTCGTGTTCTTCCATTTGATAGAGGCTCAATAGAGGAAGAACGTGAACTAGGTGCTCCAGGCCTGCCTCTAGTGGCTGACAGTGGCCTATCAGGTAAAGTTGTTCTTAGATTTGGCGGAGCATCAAGTGAATAACCAGGCATCTCTGAGGGCTTCCACGGTCTCGATTTAACTGTTGGAGAAGCACCATGGGAAAGCACAGGACTTCTTGTAGTCACGGAAGCTGGCTTAGTAACCAAAGGTGATGATTTAATTGAAGGAGTAGAAACACTTGAAGCACTCGAAGGTGTGGATGGCCGTCGAGTAGGGGTTGCGGCCCTTGATGTGGACGTGGATGGAGGTATAGAGGACCTAGCAGTAGGCGTTGGTGTTGAAGATCTTGCAGTAGACCTTGCTGGTGTTGGTGTTGAAGATCTCGCAGTAGACCTTGTTGGCGTAGAGGATCTCGCAGTAGACCTTGTTGGTGTTGAGGATCTTGCAGGAATTGTTGTCTTTGTCACAGAGGCAGTAGGCCTAACAGCAGAAGTAGACTTGGCTGCCGAAGAAGTTGTCTTAGCTGCTGAAGCATTTGGCCTAATCGTGGAAGTTGCAGGCTTTGATGATGGCAAGCTGGGCCGTGAAGTGGGAGTTGAAGATCTTGAAGGTCTCGAAGCAGAGGTCGGTGTGGGACGTCCAGTTGGTGTTGCTGGTCTTGATCCTGGACCACCAGATGATGACGGCCTGCGGACAACTGAGGCCGAAGAATTTAATCCAGGGGATGAGGCTGACTGTTTAGACACCACGCTGCTCCTTACGGCAGGATCTTGTTGGGGGTTCGCTAGCTGTAACAAGAATAAACAAAATCAACTTCAGACAATCAGTTAATGTAATTCTAGCGAAATATGAACATATCATAAGATCAACATAAGCCTTGACAAAAAAAATTACAATAATTTGTCAGAAGAACATGGGAATGACAAATAATCTTCAAATGCAGGTACATTGGAAAATGGAACACTTCACTGGGACTCTAATTCTTAACTCATAAGGGGCATCATTCTGTAGCAGGACAAATATTTTGTTAAAACTTGATAAGGTTTCAAACCTGTTTATGCATTGCAATCTCATGCTCAAGTTCAGAATAACAGAATCTTGAATCTCTTAGTTGCCAATTCATGCCCAAACAATAATGAGGAGGAAATTCTTACAAAATATTTTATCAATCCAAGTATTGTTGATGAAAACCAGCACAAATAAGCTACATTAAATTGACTATTTTACATTAGTAAACTTAACCCAAAAACCACATTGAATAAGTTATACAACCTTGAATATCTTAGTTGCCAATTCATGACTAATATACAATAGTGACAACATTGACTAATTTACATTACTGAACTTAACCCAAAACCACTATCATTAAATTGTGCATCCGATGTTGCTCAAAATCAATCAACTTATTCACATTTAAAAAATAAACACAAAAATGGTCTTATAGTATCCTTACTCTCGATTTCAACACAGTGGGGCGAGCTTTTGGAGTACCAATCTGACTCATAACCGTCTGTTGCGACTCCATCTCCAGAGTGGGAAAAAGAGGAGTACCGGGAGGTGTTAGAAGCCTGAAAACATAGCACGATTACCATCAGATAAAGGAAGTAGAAAGAACCATAAGAAACATCCAGGAAGTAATCTTTCAAAGGTTAGCACTTACATCTTGCACATTCAGAAAATAGAGCTAATTACAAAAATCATTTTAACTTCATAAGGGGGCGACAAAATTTTTTCCGCATCACAATATAAGGCATATGGAGTTGTCCATCAAATCTTAAAATGTATCTAAAACCATCAAATAGCTTATAATTCAGATTTTAAACCTAAACTTTAGATTTCATTTATATTCTATCTCAAATTAGACCCTTCCGAATAAATCTGAGCCACAAATACACAACACAACCACAGAGCAGACCAGTTAAATAAAAAAAAATTGAAGCTAACACTCACATCGACATGATTGTTATATAACTGCAAAGACATTGAAAGGAATCACAACTCTTCTCATCTCTAATCACGTTTATTTTCACACAATCACACAATAAGATAATAATAAAAAAACTGAACTGAAACTCAAAATAAATAAATAAATACTTCAAATTACCATTCATAGTCGTTCTTATCATTTTCTGAATTAAGAAAATCATCAACACCAGTTTTCCTCACCGGCGTCGACGACGAGATACTAAACATGGGCGAAGTTCCAGGTTTCGCCGCTGGAAATTTCAAAAAAAATTAGAACTAAATTAAAAATACAGTTGATATAGATCGAAAGAATCCTAAAAAATAACGTACCTAATGGAGAATCGAAGTCTTCAGAGTTGTTAAAAAGAAGCGAGTTGTGTTCTTTCTCGCGCATTTTCATTTCTAGAAACAATGCGAGTTCTTCATCTTTCTCTTTCATCATAGAAGCTCTCAATTGTTGTCTTTGTTTCACTAACGCTGCTTGCATTTGCATTTGTGACTCTTGTGCCCTAAAACTCCGATTCATTTTTCAAAAAAACGACAAAAAAAGCTAAAACCTAACTTCCCTCCTCGTTGAAGTCTTGTTACTCGTCGGCAAAATTAGAGGATAAACAATTATCATTAAATTCACGATCCTCGAAGCTTAAGCGTTGCTCCAGTGGTGTGGACAGTGTAGTAATGTGAGAGGAGAAGATCGAGAAGGGACAAAATTAGAATTTAGAGAGAGAGTGAGTGGCGGGAGTGTAATTATGGGGATGAGTGAGGGTAAAATGGTCAAAGTTTGGGTTTGAGTGAGGTAAGAGTGGTAGGAAGACAACTTACATGAGAAAGGGGTTTCTCTCACTTGAAGCCTACGTTTTCAGATCTTTCCACCTTTTTGGTGGGTGAGTGAATATTTACTGTATTGCCCCTAATTGTTTTGCTTTAGCTTGCAGTTGTTTCAATTTTTGTTTAGTTTTGTTTTGCAGTTGCGTCCCTTGATTTGTTTGTTATTGTGGTTGATGTACATGTGAGCGATGTGGGCTCTACTTGGGCCATGTCTGCTGAATGGGTGGGTCAAATTATAGGAATATAATTGTAATAATTATACAAAATGACATTTTTTCAAACTCTATCTACTAAAATTGCATATTGATTTTCAGTTCTTCTAAAATGCATATTTTTAAGTTATTTTTTCTGAAATGACAGTTTTTTTAAAATATTCATTAAAATAGCAATACTGTTTAATTTACAATTATGACACATTTTTTATCCTGTAAATATTTTTTAATTACATAATTTGATCTTATTTTGGTAGTTAAGATTTGAATTAATTGTCAAACCCCTTAA
>CANYCX011112742.1:0-13631 GCA_948193385.1 Breynia disticha f. nivosa | reverse complement strand
AATCTAGAACAACATACTTGATTACACCAGCATTTATGCAGGGTTTTGTGTAGGTTTCAGTTAACTTTCAATTCTGGACAAGATCTACTGTAGGTTTCAACATCAAGCTTTTGTTTTTGCCAAAGTAAAACCTGAAGCATGGAGAAAAACAGGCTCATCCATGTTGCTGCATTTAAGTTTTCGTGATCTTTCATGGTTGCTTAAAATTTTCATACCTATCCAAATCTATCGATACATCATTTTCCCGGTCACTGTCGTATTTAAGGCATGCATGGTTTGAAAAAACCATATCAAACAATTTTCAAACACATTGATGTAAATCATATGGAAATTATTTGTACAAACTTTGACTTATTGTTAATTATTTTGCCAAAGAAGTTTACAGTTCATCTTTGCCATTCTTCTTTTTTTAGATATATTATTTATATCTTTGCTTTTGTGATGAAATAATATTCATAAATATGTAAAAGAACAGGTTAAAGGTCCACATTGTGCACCCGCACATTAGATCCGACCACCTGCTGGTTTAGGAGTTGTCTTGTCAAGGCAGCATCTGGCTTTATGATCACTTGGTCCATGAAGTTACTTGAGGAGTTGTCATCCACATAAACTTGTGGAATGCTGGAAATTTACCATTGAAATGGAAGGAACAGTCAATATCTGTAAATGTAAAATTCGATTCCTGATTTACTGTTTCTTAGGCCTGAAAAAACAGCAGGTGTTAACAGATTTCCAAAATACCTAGTTATGTTGCCTAGAAACTCCAGTGGAATGTAGTTTTCCCTGTTTCAGAAACGTTTTCCTGGAAACTAACACTTTAGGAATCGAGTTGCAATTCAAAAAATTTCAAAAACTCTTTTTATTACTAAAAACAGTTTTCATTTTATATGATCTGAAAAATTCAGTAAAACAAGAAGGATCTTCACCTCATATTAATCACTCAGTTTATGAGATTTGCAATAGTCTCTATTCAAGTTCTTTACAACTTTAATAATATCTGTAACATCAGTTTCTTAATGAAATGACATAACCCCATTAGTTTCAAAACATTTATTGAGCATTTCACATTTGTTTTAACATTAAAAAAACACCGGAAGGATATGTAAGGATTAGATTAGATAATAGCCTAAATGTAATAATTAAGCAGAGCTGCAGAAGTTTTCACTAAATTACACAGTGAAGCCAAATTCAGAGTCACAGTGTTTGAAAGCCAAGAAAATAAGTATATCATAATAAGAAGACAGCATTGATGGCTGTATGTTGCAGGAATGGAGTGAATCTGGGTGGAACAGGGACACTGGCACACTTCAAATCAGATGACACTATACAAGGTCAAGCCAAGAAGGAGATAAACAATATTTTATATTACATTTAGATATAGATCATTAGCAACAAAATTTTTTAGGACTAACTAAATGTGAAAGGGAATTTCGAACGTATAAAATTCTCTTATTTAGTTATATTTTTAATTGTTTTTGGAAAGATAAATACTGTACTTTTCATATTAAAGAAAATTTTCTTGTATACCAAAATTTAGTTAATTTATTTTTAGAAAATTTGAACTACTTTTATTATTTTATTTTTGATTTTATCTCATAAAACCAATTGATTATTGATGAAGTTAATTATGTAAATATTAATATTAATATATAAAAAATTAAAAAATATTATCTATTTTTTGAAAAGTATAATTTGAAATAAACATCACACATTCTTACTCAAAAAAATTTAATTTTTTAAAAATAGAATTTTTTCAAAAATAAATTTTCTAAAAAATCTACTAATTTAAACCAAGTGTTTATCTACCTTTCTTATTGTTATAAATTTACAATGCAAAAGTAAAGTTATGGTCTCTTCCTGCCTTCCTCTATTTATGATAAGACGTATATAATATGTTTTGAAACACTTCAAAAAAATTATTAATTCTATAAATATAAAAATATGCAATAAATATTAAAATATGTAATAAAATTATATTTTAATAATTACAAAATTTGTAATAGCGCTGTTAAAAAGGTTGAATTTGTCAACCTTTGTCCAAAAACAAAAACTTCCCAAAACCAATTATTTAACCAAAAAACAAACGAAGGGTCTCGTTTTATACTTATAATAATCGTAATATATTATTTATATATGTCTCAAAATAACTGTGCTCATTAATTTTTTCATAATTTTTTAAAAATATTTTTATAATAATTATTTATTTTAATTATTTTTATTTAATTCTCATGTAATTATATTCTAAATATATTATTTTAATATTATTAAGTAAGAAAAAATAAATAATTTTTTTTTTAATTATTTATGATAAAAAACTACAATCTTTTTTTAGACAGAGATAATATATAATAATACATGGCATAAAATTTAAAAATGATTTTATGATTTCTTTTAATTTTGTCATGGAAGTTAGAATATTTTATATGGATTAAATTGAAACGTTTGGTGCTTTGGGGATTCTTGACAAAAATACGAAATCATGAACGACAGTAAGTCGAAGACCTCAAAACGTGTGGTGTATGAGAAAGAACGACATATCGTCCCCATTTCTTAAATTAATATCTTCGTTAAATCATATCTTATCCACCGCCATTGTCTCCCCCAAAACCCCTTTCTTCATGCCAGTTTCAACTCCTCACAAAACCCTCCAAAAACCCTCTTCTTCCTCTCACTCAACTATTCTGTATATGTGAAATGTTGAGAAACCCATAAAAAATTCAATCTTTGCCATTCATGGAACTCTCTTCTTCATTTACTCACCTTCCAAGTCTACATGACATAACTTTTTCATCATCTTTCTCTCCATTTCCGCTCCAATTCCCTCTAAAAATTGCTAAACCCAATCAAAGATTTAATCTTTTTGCAGTAGCTGTAGACCCACAAGAGCTTCCTAAAAACAGCCCTCAACGACTTCTCAAAGAGCTTGCAGAGAGAAAAAAAGTTACTTCACCAAAGAAAAAAGCTCCTCCAAGAAGGTTTATTCTAAGACCTCCACTTGATGATAAAAAACTTGCTGAAAGGTTCCTTAATAGTCCTCAATTGTCTTTAAAGCAGTTTCCTTTGCTAAGTTCTTGTCTACCATCTTCAAAGTTAAACAATGCTGATAAAACATGGATTGATGAGTACTTGTTAGAGGCTAAGCAGGCTTTAGGGTACCCTTTAGAGGCTTCTGAGACACTCGAGGATGATAATCCCGCGAAACAGTTTGATACACTGTTGTATTTGGCATTTCAGCATCCTAGTTGTGAGAGGACTAATTCTAGGCATATAAGGTCAGGGCATTCAAGGCTTACTTTCTTGGGACAGTATGTGTTGGAAATGGCTTTCTGTGAGTTTTTCTTGCAGAGGTATCCGAGAGAATCGCCTGCACCGATGAGGGAGAGAGTGTATCAGCTGATCGGGAAGAGGTACTTGGCTAAGTGGATTAAGGCCGCGAGCTTGCAGAACTTGATTTTCCCTTATGATGATATTGATAAGTTGGTTAGGAAGGACCGCGAACCGCCTGTGAAGTAAGTTTTTGCTTGCATTTACCGAATTATCTAGTTTTCTGAAGTTTTTGTTTGAAATATTTTGTTTGTGATTATTGTTGACTGTTGAGTTGAATTTGACGGTTGTGATTAAGTTGTCTTGTTATAAATTGTATATATGCAGTGGTAGGATTATAATATTGAGAACATGTCTCTTGTTTGCAAATGTCATCCATTGTATTCTTTCTGGTAGTTCTCACGTTTAGACATTTGAGGTATGGAACGATGGGAAGTTGTTTTTCTTCGGTTGATTCCTGAAGGGAGAAGGTTGGGGGTGTTGTGATATGAGTAGCAATTTTCAGTTTCAATCTCCTGGCTGAGACTTTTTTTGGCATTTGAAGAACTAAAACTATGAAAATTATATCATTGCAGCTTGGTTTGCAAAAAAATAGGATTTTGGTGATGATTGTGGATGATAGATTTATGAAATATTGTTGTCCATTGCTTCATGGCAGTACCACTGTGACTGAATGGCATGAATAATAAAACTGCCATACAATAGCTACTAGTTTTCATTAGACAAGGAGCTGGAGGCTTGGCTAGTACTTATCATTTGGAGTGCTATACAGAGTCTCATACCAAAAAAAGGGCATATCTTTCCATGTTTAGAGACGAGCTGAAGGCTTTGGAAATTGGATGAACCATTTTTTATTATGAAAATTATAATCCCAATCCATGTTGTATGCTGAACAAAGTGCATAACACTTTGAACAGATTGGTTGGTAGGGTGATTGCTTTGACGCTTTACTGATTCAGGGAACTACTGCATGAGATGTGATTCAATTGGTATTTAGGATACATTGTATGAAAATCACTAATTCTAGTCCATGGATTTATAAGCTCAGATGTCTTTCTGAGAACCAAATCTATTACTTCGACGACAATTTTTTCTGCTGATGTTTTAGGGGCAACTTCATGATGTTTTAATCAAGTGTCAATTTCTTGTGTCCGTTAGTCTGTTCTCTGTATTAGTGCATTCATTAAAATCTTTTTCTGCTTGATTCTGATTTAGACTTGTTGATCCTCGATTGGACAAGTGTTCCCTTGCAACACTACATTGATATTGATATTGTATGATAGTTGATGCAACATTTGAACATACACCAGCCCAGAGAAGAGAAATAAATACTAAATTGTCTTTCATTGTGACAGGTCTGTATTCTGGGCTCTGTTTGGAGCTATATATTTGTGTTTCGGCATGCCAGAAGTATATCGTGTTCTTTTTGAAGTTTTTGGAATGGACCCTGACGCTGAGGATTGTCAGCCGAAATTAAGGAGACAACTTGAAGATGTAGACTATGTTTCTGTTGAATTTGAAGGCAGACAACTCAGTTGGCAAGATGTTGCTACTTACAAGGCAAGCTCATGCATTCTTATTTTGCTTCATTTAATCTCTTAAAAAAAGGATTTCCTCTATATTTGAAAGCAAATTTTAGGAATTAAAATCCAGTCTTTTTGCAGGCCCCTGAAGATGCTCTATTTGCGCATCCAAGGCTTTTCAGGGCTTGTGTTCCACCAGGCATGCATCGGTTCCGAGGAAATATATGGGATTATGATAGCAGACCACAAGTTATGAAAACATTGGGATATCCTTTGGCAATGAATGACAGAATACCTGAGATTACTGAAGCCAGGAACATTGAACTTGGTCTTGGTTTACAGGTATTCCCTCCTTTTCCATGTGATACTTTTTTTTTCGCAATGGTAGACGACAATTCCGCATCCTTTCCTAGGTAAATTCCGCCCCTTTGAGACCGTATTGGTTAGTGTTATGGACATGAGTTATTGTGTTATATGTTACCTTCATCTTTTCCACAGCCAAATATAATGAGTATCTAATTCTTACCAGCTCTATTTCTGGAACTACATTTTGTCTGCCTCTTTAACATCAATAGCAATGATAAAAAAAATTAATTAAATTTCGTTGGGTAAGAAATTCATCTTGATTTTCTGGAACCTGATGTCTCTGCACTTGCAACTTCATTACAGCTCTGTTTCTTGCATCCATCAAAACACAAGTTTGAGCATCCCCGGTTTTGCTATGAGAGACTAGAATACGTCGGTCAAAAGATCCAGGTATAAATCTTTCTGTGATCAATGCAATTCCTTTTAAGTGATGTCATATCATTTTAAATCTGGTCCTTTTGCAAATTGCGGAGAATAAAGTTTGCTTTTCTTGACAGAGAATGAACAGTTGAAGACAAACTCGACTAAAATACTGTCGCTATATTCAACTCGAAAAGCTCATAACACAACACTTGCATTTGTTTATTTCTTTAGGATCTTGTAATGGCTGAGAGACTGCTGATGAAGCATCTTGACGCACCCGGAAAATGGCTGCAAGAGAAACACCGGCGTCTAGTGATGAACAAATTTTGCGGGAGATACTTGAGAGAGAAGAATCTCCACCGCGTCATCGTTTATGCAGAACAAGTTCAGGACGCATACGAGCACAATCGGAGGCTGAGGAACCCTGCCACAACTGCCGTGCAACAAGCCATCCATGGACTTGCATATACCGTGTATGGAAAACCAGACGTGAGACGCCTCATGTTTGAGGTTTTTGATTTTGAGCAAATCCAACCAAAAGCTGTTTGAATATTACCATTCCATTTCATACCATTTTTTATGAACAAGCTTTTACATGTATCTCAATTTGCATTAACACAGAGGCTGCTTACGTAACAATGCTGATGTAACGATGGTACGACTTGTCCGTATGATTATGTCGTTAATTATTACTCTTTCCGTTCGTGAATAATGGTCATTTTAGTATTTCAAAACCCTGATCGATGTGCTGGTTGAATTGGAAATTCAGCAATTTGGCCACTAAAATTAGTTTGAATTTACATTAAAAATTGGAGATTAAGTTCATTAAACTTTATTAACTTGATTAGTAGAACTAAAAATCTAAATGGTCGGGCCAAACATAATTTTGATAATAATTATTATTTATTTTAAATTATAATATTTAATTTTTTATATAATTATTATTTATCCGATTTAATTAATGACTAAATAATATTAAAAAATAGGTTTTTTTGAAAAAAAAAGGTTGATTTTACAAAAAGTATTTATTCTAAAAATTGTCACTTTGTAAATTAAAAAAATTATTTTATTTTTTAATTATTGTAACAAATAGCCCGCCCACCATCTCCCTCGGTTGTGGCTTTGGGGGAATAAAAACAGAAGACAAGTCATCCTCAACAAAAGCAAGTGGCAGCTTATAGCTCTTGATTTAATCCCAATCTTAATCCTCAGTAATCAAATAGTAATTAACATGAATTGGGAAGTGATGTTATAGACTTATAGTGCTAGACTACTAGTGTAGTGGCTCATCAAAAAAGATCTCATCACACCAACAACTAGTCTACTACTACTTCGCTTCATACGCGTGCCCTCATCCATGTCCAAGGCTCGCGTTTATACTGAAGTCAACGTTCTTCGTCCTAAGGATTATTGGGATTATGAATCTCTCACCGTTCAATGGGGGTATAGTTCTGTTTTCATTTCATTTTATTCATTCTTTACGTCTGTTGTTATTGGTATTATTATGATTAGTTGATGGATTGGATCTGGAAGAGCTTCTACTTTATGAGAAACCTAAAATTAAATTGCACTCCTCTTTCTGCCCTGTGTTTTCAGTTGCCAATTAAAGCTGGTTTTTAGCGAAATCACTTCTTATACGGTTTTCAATATCAACCTCAATGTAAAACATCACATCACAAATTTTTATCACTTGGATTGGGTTTTATGAAATGTAGACATGGTTATGCTGTTGAAACAATACTTAGCAGTATGTGTCCTTATGTAGCGATTAATCTCGTACTGATATTAAAAATCCACTTATTATGTTATTTCATACAAGTCTGTTTCGTCTTTGGCTTTAATCTCCACTCACCAGTTTGTTCTTGTATTTGCAGCTTCTAAATTTTTTTGCTGTTTTGTAATATAATAATTTAAGCTGTTATCTTATATATTTTCCTGGTGTAATTCCTTTTAGCGACCAAGACGATTATGAAGTAGTTCGGAAAGTCGGAAGGGGAAAATATAGTGAAGTTTTTGAAGGGATAAATGTGAATAGCAATGAACGGTGCATAATCAAGATTCTTAAACCTGTTAAGAAAAAGAAGGTAAAATGTTATTTTTATATGTAGAATGACTAAGCGTTTATTTGCATTGTCTTTCACTAGGATGTTTTGATGCAATTCCTCAGAAATTTGATTAAGGTGTCATGATCACCATTTTCTTGTCTCTCTTATCTGTGCAGATTAAAAGGGAGATTAAAATACTTCAGAATCTCTGTGGTGGACCAAATATCGTGAAGCTTCTTGACATTGTCAGAGATCAACACTCGAAAACTCCTAGCCTGATATTCGAATATGTAAACAGCACAGATTTTAAAGTTTTATATCCTACTTTGACAGATTATGACATACGCTATTACATATATGAGCTTCTCAAGGTAAGTTATACACTTTAGCTTAATCTGTTTAAGCAACTATTAAAACTTCATTTCGATTTTTGTTTATGTATTAGGCTTTCTCATCTGTAATTATGTTGATTTTTGTTTGAATCTGTTGGAGCTCTTTTGATAAACAATTTATATTATATACAGGCACTTGATTACTGCCACTCGCAAGGAATAATGCATCGAGATGTTAAGCCGCACAATGTCATGATAGACCACGAATTGCGGAAACTTCGCTTGATAGACTGGGGTCTGGCAGAATTTTATCATCCTGGAAAGGAGTATAATGTAAGGGTAGCATCAAGGTAAAGAAATGATAAATCATTGTAACTGATGTTCTTTGAGGCTATTTCTTACTTGCAGTTTGCAACTGTAGGCAGAAACAGCTGCATTGTTTTATTTCTGCTCTTCAGCATATGAAAATTGTGAAGGCAATTCCACAAAAGCATGATGCTAGTCCTGTCAAATTAGATGAATTTTCATTAATTCAGCTCTTCCATTTCTAGCTTCATTCGTATTCTTCTATCTCATTTATGCTTTGATATGAACCTTTATTGCAACCCCAAGTTTGCAGAAATTTTGATGATGTGTTTTTCTATGTTCATCATATTTACCAAATTACCAATTGATCCCACTTCGATAAATAAATTGTTTTTTCTGGTTTTGTTTTGATTGCAATCCTTTGGACCAGGTCTGTTTGGATCCTGAAATTGTACTCTAAAACTTCTCAAAATAACCAATTAATTAACCATTGTCCATATGTTGCAACTGCATCTCTTCATGTTCATGACTGTGAGATGACCTTGTCTTTACAGAAAATTTGAAACGCCACTACTTGTTTCTTAGGTACTTTAAAGGGCCAGAGTTGCTCGTTGATCTACAGGATTATGACTACTCTTTGGATATGTGGAGCCTTGGTTGCATGTTTGCTGGAATGGTGAGAGCCATGCACTGCTGACAAGCTGTCTTTTGCTCCCTTCTTATGATCCTTCATGCAACTGTAGTCATAAGTTACTGGTTATTGTTATATTTCTGTGTGCAGATATTCAGGAAAGAACCATTTTTTTATGGCCATGACAACCACGATCAACTTGTGAAAATTGCAAAGGTAATGATTCTAAATTGTTTGTTGGGATAATAATAAATAGACATGTTAAGTAGTATAGGTTTAGTGAAATTCACAATATGACAATTTAGAAGGCACTCGAAAATCTTCTTTTCTTTTTCAGGTACTTGGCACTGATGATTTGAATGCATATCTCAACAAGTATCATTTAGAGCTTGATCCTCAACTCGATGCCCTTGTCGGGAGGTTGGTTAAATATTATTATGTTTTTCATTGTGTTATGAACTCCATTTTTAAGCAATATTACAGGATACACAGCTTCTGTTCACAGAATTTGGTGATATTGCATCTTGTCATTTCTATCTTAAATTTTTGCATGCTAAACTATATCAAGGTTCTGCATTTCTGTGATTGATCAATACCTCCAAACTACGGATATGCACAATGATTGTCTTACTGATTGTCAATAATCTTGCAGGCACAGTAGGAAACCGTGGTCCAAATTTATAAATTCAGACAATCACCACCTTGTTTCACCAGAGGTGTTTTTCCTGTGCTCAGTTGTTCATCTTGAATGAAATCTGAATTTCTTTTGTGTGCTTCTTCTGCCTGCTATATGTTGTTGAGTTGATTTTTTTGATTTATGACTATCTTTTGACATGCAGGCCATTGATTTTCTTGATAAACTCCTTCAATATGATCATCAAGATAGGTTAACTGCAAAAGAAGCTATGGTAAGTGTTTTCACATATTGATATTTTATATTTGTGTTGTGCTCTTGTATTCAGAGAAGGAGGGTAAATTAATGGGACAT
This sequence comes from Breynia disticha f. nivosa, assembly GCA_948193385.1. NCBI lineage: Eukaryota > Viridiplantae > Streptophyta > Magnoliopsida > Malpighiales > Phyllanthaceae > Breynia > Breynia disticha. The sequence continues at coordinate 3,753 of CANYCX011112742.1, read as the reverse complement.
TTAGGACATTTAATTTTAAGTTGAAATATATCTGCTGCTACAACTGTCACCCCTTAGTAATGAGTTGTTGACATTGCCCCCTTAAGTTAGAAATATTTTCCTCTCAAGGTCCCAAAAAGTGAGGCTAGGTGAACAAGAGAAGTGCATAGCAATTTGAGCTCGATCTAATGTGGAATTATGGAACATCACGTGTGTTTTCCTCCACAACATCCAGTTCTCACTTTGACCACCGCAACCCGACCATTATCAGACTCGACAACACCAGACCACTATGCTAGATCACTCATGTTAAAGAACAAGACAATCACGCACACAAACAGCATACCAGTAATAACAAAACCAAGTCACTATAAAATTAATAACAAAGAAAACAATTGAAGTTCTAAACAAGAAATGAGTGGAGAGATGGGAGAGTCTTTGGCTGAATCATAGAGAAAGCCAGAAAGGGGAGTAGAGGGGTGGGTGGTTGTATGAAGGCTATGAAAATTTCATATCCTTTTCTTGATGAGCTATGAAAATTTCTGTAGTTGGAAGAAATTCAAAGAGATCTGTGACTGATATCGAGTTCTTATGCACAAGTCAATGCGTGCCACACATTAAACTTTTAGACTTGTAACACTGCACTTTTTTTGTTATTCGGATTGGCTTGTGATTTTACAATGTCATATGAAGCCTAGCATTCATGCCGAGCTACGTTAGATAGGTTCCCTGACCCAATTTTTCTGTCGCAGGCGCATCCATATTTCTCTCAGGTGAGAGCAGCAGAAAGCAGCAGAATGCGGACGGGAGCGTAGTTCTTATTTTCCGACACTCAATTGGTGTTTACAGATCACAGGCCATTAATATCATTGTGCTGTATAAATTGGTCTTGACATTTTGCCTTGTCGGGCATTAGCAGTAAAAAAATTCTGCATGTTTTAACATAATATCTCACATTGCTTAATTGTATTTGCCAATATAATTCTAGCTCTGCGGTTGTGATATGATCCTCTTATTTAAAATTTGCATTGCAGAGACGCCTTAAAATTTGCTTTACTTTTTCTAACAATTACTATATCCATCCCAAAATAAATAATTTCAAAATTTTATTTATTTTCAAATTATATATTATTTCATATTATCGATGTAAAATTTAATAATGCATTTCAATAATGCTCTCAGCAATTTTATATTTTCAATACAAATTTAATAATGCTCAGAATTCACGCTCACGCAAGCAAACACATGTTTAGAAAATCATCTTAGTTTTGCGTATTGCCTAGAAGGAATGACGTTTCGATGGTGACTTCAATTCAGAAACATAAGCTTAAACACAAGGAATCTCATTTCTAAACTATGTAACCCCACATTATCAAGTTCACCATGACTTGGGGAAGAAATCACCAAAAAAAGTAGAAACATCCACACAAGATGCTCAACTTCATCATTGGTAAAACGGAAGTCAGTATAACAACCAGGATCAGCATACACGGCCACTCTGACACATTTACTTAGGAAACATGAGATTAAATTGGACCTATAACATGTTATCGTCACTTTTTCAGATGAGGGAAACAGTCGTAAACGTCAGATTTAGGGTGTTTTGCTTCGGCATGTTCCCTGCATTTCACTTCTGATGTTGTGCACATAAATGTCTGCATACAGACCTTGCACTGCAGATTCATCATTCAATCAAAACGTTAAATGACTCGTCACATGAAACCAACGAAGCTCTAAAGAAATCAGCCAAATAAGTGAATCCAACATTAGTTACCCATCTCATTATACGCTGTCACCAATTCGCGTAAATTGAAGATAAATCAAACACACTTTACACTATTATCTGGAAATTAATGCAGACTTGTCAACTTTTTACACAATAACACAATTTGTGGGTATACGACCATACGTTTAGGACATGATACAAGAGATACAAATATAATTTTTGTGATATTTATATATCAAATAATAATATTCATATTCAGAGAAAATAGCACGAAACAATTACGACAGACTAAACATCCCTAACTAAATCTTTTAACAATGCGATACATGGGGTGAAAACAATCTGATCTCAACGAAATAAAGGCAAGAACAATCACAACCTAAATCATAACACCGAAATCCAAATGAATTATGCATACCAAAACCTAACCCCACTTCCTAATCTTTCCGGAAATTGTTACTTACAGGAGAAACTACTTCAAATTTCCAAAAACGTTCAAAGAAGAAAAACTATGTTACCTGGATGTTCATCGCTTTTTTATTTTTATCCAATTGACTACCTGAGAATAAAACAAAAATCTCATGTCAAAAAAATATGCCTGTAACAGATTCTAATTTCATAACAAAAAAACAAAGAAAGAAAGAAAGAAACCCTAAATTGATAATGAATATTAAATACCCTTAGAAGCTTTATTCTTCTCCAAATTCCTCTCACGAGCCATCTTCGACTTCTGTCCATTCCCACCCCCCATCTCCCAATTGCTCTCTCAAAACCCTAACCTTGAATTCCCCAATTCTAAATTTATGGTATTTATAGTATGGCTGGGGAAGCGGGGTTGAGTTTTGTTTGGTTGTAAATTGTAACGTTCTATTTGTGCGACTTGTCGTGCGAGGTTGCGAGAGCGACTGCTCGTTTAGTAATTAACTATTGTTTTATATTTTGTGGTTAGTAATAATTCACGGGATAATAAGCATTTTCTAAACAATGTTAAGAATATGGTATAAAATATAAAATATTATTCAACAAAAATTTTAAAATATTTATATTTCAAAAAATTTAAAATAAAAATAATATACTATATAATTAATTTTATATATATTAAGATGATGCGCCTAATTGCTTATTTGAAGTTTGATTTATGAATAATATAATACAATAAAATGAATTGCTTGTTTGAATCATTCACCGACACGACTCTTAATTTTACTTAGTCTAAAAAAATAAAATCAAGTAGCAATTTTGATGAAGAAAATGTCATTTTGACTTGCAAAAATAAAGATGATTATGATAATAAGACTTTCAAGAAAAAATTATACTAACTTGTTTATTAAAATGTAAAATTAAATCCGTTATTAAAATTAATTGATAGAGGTTAGAGTTTGTCATGGAATTAGGCGATATAAAATGTTAAGGAAGAAAAGATATCCATAAGAATTTACGTGATTCAATTGTGATTTACGTTTAACATATGATTTTATATTATTTAAGTTACCCAAAAGATCAGGAGACTCCTGCAAATAATTAATTATAACTTATCATTTATAAAAACCTTAGAATTAACGTAATTCGGTTATGTGATTTACGTGTTTCTGCCTGTGTAATTATGTTCACCATATTCATTACACATCCGAATAACAAATCGTATCATCTGACTGCATATATACATAATCATAGAGTTGCTAAACGGGCCCGACCTGTCGGGTCACGATTCGAGAAAGTCCCGAACCAGAAACGGCCCTTGTAGGGGACGGTTCGGGTCGGGCTGGTTACGGATCTGGGCTGGGTCGGACCCACTGGGCCTAGCCCGAACTGGCGGGTTCCTGTCCTTTTTTTAATTTCTCGTTTGGACCTATCTATGACTCTTGTGTTCGAAGAAGACATTTGCAAACTTAGGAGCTCTTGTGTCTTATCTATGGCTCTAGACCAATCGTCAAGACACACTTGAGCTTCGAGCTATGTCCTCCCTTGCTAAAAAATTGTTCGACTGCCACAGTTGATGCGGGCACGGCTAGTACTTGTAGCGCCACCTTCGCAAGTGTAGGAAATGT
>CANYCX011112633.1:0-14633 GCA_948193385.1 Breynia disticha f. nivosa | reverse complement strand
CGCGAGGTAAGTGCTTTATTCCAGTTGCTTGTGTTTTGAGTTGTGATGGTTGATTCTTGTATATTTGATGGTTATTGATGTAAAATGAGAATGAATTGGGGTTTGATAAACTTATAAGTGTATGTTATATGAATGAATGCTTTCTAATGCAAGTGGATTTCACTTATATGGTTTATTTAAGTGATTAATGCTATGTGCTATGTGTTTTATGCTAGATATTATGAATGATGGTGTATGAATGATGATTACATTGTTGAGTTATGGTTATTTGAATTGAGATTTCCTAGTGGAGGCATTATCACAAGATGGTAAATGAAAATAGAATGATGCTTAACAATTGTGTTAGAATGAGTGGATTGCAAATGGCTTGTGATTGTATATTTCTTTATGGACAAGTAGTATGATCATAAGTATGAAACCTATGATGAGATTCGTATGGTATGAATGTATATGTATTGTGAATACAACGTTACATAATCTATGAAAGTTGGTTTCGATATAATATATGATGAACTCTTTTGAGTTGCAAATGGTTGTATGTTAAGATGCCACTAGTTGGCCGTGTGAATATGTTGGCTTATGAGTGATATGGATTGATTTGTGGAACATATATATGCATGTGTTTTGAGGAAAAATTGAGATGAAATGCATGGATTTGCATTCATACATATTATGATTTTGTTAGCATGAGCACGTTGTATATTCATGCATTGATGAAAAACAGCTTATGGCTCAATTGTGAAAAGGGGGTAAGTTGCCCATATGCACAAAGAGATCGAGTGGAATCTCTCTCTTGATTTGAGGGGTAAGTTTCCCTAATTAGCGGGGATCGAGTGAATTCTCTCCCTTGCTAAGTTTAAGGCTCCGGAGTACATATGTGTGGACAAAGCATTAGCATTTAACAAGCACTCATTATGCATACATATTATTGAATGGCATGGAATTTGAATCCGTATGAGTTTGGCTATAGATAAGCATAATTCGTGATTTGATGATTTGGACTCTTGTATGACTTATGAATGAGTCATAGGGATGGAAACAATCTTGTATGGTTACTTGTTTATGAAGAAATGGAATATGTTTGGAGCTTTGATAATGGATTGTTTGGATTGATGGTAATGTGAGGTATATTCTTAAAAGAATGTAATATGTGTTATGAAAATGGAATCATGATGAAGTGTTCTGATTATTCATAAAGTGTTGAGTTGTATGTTATATATGGGTTTGTGACTTGATGACAAATGTATAAATAGACATAAATGATGACATGATGTATGTTTGTTAAGAATTGAGAGAGTTGTAAATGGTAAGATATTAAATGGGGGCTATGCTTCTTGGTTTGGTTAAGAACGTTGATTTGCATATGGTCGAATTGATTATGAAAAAAAGAAAAGAAGAATGTATGATGATTTTATGTATGATTGTATTATGATTAAGTTAATTGATTTAAGGATGTTAGGAGTGGTTTAAAGATGTATAAAATGAATGGTTAAGAAGGTAATAAGGTTGGTTTGAAATGCTTTGAAATGGCATGAATTGGATAAGGCTCGGATTGATTTGAAAATGGGCAGAATGCCCCTGGAGCAAAATAACGTATGTTACTTTGCAAGGTAACATACAATATTTATGAATTAATGTATGCTAAAGGATAGGTTGGCATATGTTAATCTGGGTCGAAATTCTGGAAAATGAGTGATGAATAATGTACGTTATGCCTTGGTAAACATACATTAATTTAGTGCATAAACCCTATTTTGGCCTAAATAATGTTCTAATGATTATCTAAGGTATCCCAATGGTTCAGGATGAATTTCTTAGTGAATAAACACATGAAATGGAATAATAAAACACATAAAGAACCTGTTGTGTGAGATGGGTTTAGGGTGCCATTAAGGAGGATAGGCTGGGCCGACCGAGGACTCCCCTACACCCAGCATGTAGTGACACTGAGGGACAGCTTTACTGAGTATTACAAATACTCACCTGTGTTTTGTTAGATTTTGTGCAGAGTGACAGCTATCAGAGACGGGACTACATGATCGGCGAGGCTAGCAGTGCGATACTGAAGGTCGGGCTCCCAATTGTTCAAATGTTATGAATGTTTGTGCATGTTCTGTAATCTATACATACATTAGTATAGATAAGATTTATAAAGTTGTCATACCAAATGATTTCAACGTCTTCAGCATTTTTAAACTACATTTGATAAATGATTGTATTAACGTGTTGTAAACCATTTATCTATTTATCCTCTCTTGCATAAATTGTGTATCTTAAATATTTAAAAAAATAAAAATAAGAAAAATATAGTGCTAAAAAGGGTAATTATTAGAAAATTAACTTTGTAAAATTTGGCATCACAGAAGGTTCCCCTGTGCATTAGCTTAACAATAACAGGGTTTCACTTACTGAGTATTTCTACATACTCACCTTTTGTTTTGCTGTTAAATGTGTGCATAGTAATAGGTATTAGTGACAGGAATACGTGATCAGTGAGGCTAAGGAGTGCAGCATTGAAGGTCGAGCTCCTAGGGTTTTGGTCATGTTTATCTGTATGCATACACAGCTTTAGTATAGATGAGAATTTCAATATGGCATGTAAAATGTTTTCCATTGCTTCCGCATTTTGTTAATTGTTTCGTCTATGGCCTTCGTTGTTTTTTTAATGTGTTTGAAAATTGTTTATCTAGTTTTCCTCTCTCTCGAATGTTTTCTATTTTAAAAAGAGAAAAATGGTGTCAAAATTGGTACTTATTCGAAAGAAGTTTTGTAAATTTGGGGTTCACACCAAGAAGAATGAATAAGAAGATAACGATAAGAAATTTAAAATTAAAAGAATAAAAGAAAGAAAGTAGGTAAAGATTAGACAGACACAAGAATTAAACCAGAATTATTAAATTCATTTATTTGTATATCTAAAATATGCTATACATATTACATTCTTAATCATGTAATTAAATGTATTATTGACCATTTAGATTGTATATTCAAAAAATTTCTTTTTCAATCTTACTTTTAGTTAATTAGATGTTATATTCTCGTATACTCATTCATTCATTTCTATAATTTGGATAAATCATTATAACTCAATAAATTATATATTCAGGATATAGATCGTTTTAGTCAACACATCCTTGGCTTGGCCTTGTGTTGATCTATTCACCATCTCTTCCGTACTATACCAAATTTGCATCGTTTAAGTATATCTAGTATATAACTACTGTAATCTAATATATCCATATATAAGCAACCATATATCAATCCTACAAATTAAATATATTCAACGATACAATCTCTCGCAAAAACATATCATCATTTTATCAATATCAACATGTACCTCAACCTGTACTATCAATAGAAAACATCAAAACAACCTATAAATATATATATATATGTATATATATATATATATCAACTCAAAGTCAACCAAACAACAATGCCATCTCAAACTAAATAGTATCAATTATAACAACAAAATCAACTCCAATATACACATAACATGCAAATGTCAAACATGTGGACTCCTAGCTGGTATTCGATGAAGAGAGAGAAGTGTAGGAGTAGTAGCCAACCCACCTGAAGAGTTTGTAAATCTAACTCAGCTCACTATCAAATCCTGAAAGAAAAAAACAATTGATGAGTTACGGGCTCGCTGAGTAGTCAATAATCTAAACCATTTAATATCAATTCATTGTGCAACTCCATTTGCAATTTATCATTCAAATATAGAAACGTAATCGTAGAAACCACTCCTAATCGAAATGCATTTCCTATAGTTATATAAATCGTATAGGATTACTTTGTATGATCTATTTGTCATTATAGCATGCAACGTAAAACGACCTGTAACTGTATAATGTATAATCTCTCGTTTCCACTCCCGTCTCCAATGATTCATCATGTATCACCAATCCGATCACCTTACCAATACCATGTTACATCAGCGTAAAATCATATATCGTATCAACCAATCGTATAACTATGAGATAATGTAATGTTCCTGTTTGGATTTTCATTTAGTATGTACATGTTCGCATTTCGATCACACAAATGTATTCATTACCATTTTATACTATTTCCACATTTTACCATTTCCTCGCAATCCATATAGTCTAAAAATCAATCATTTACTATCACATATTAAATTGCATAATTTGTATATAATGTGACGGTCAAATTTTAAAATTTCTGTTTAACTCTTAGTTTATTTATCATTTTCAATGGCCTATAGGTTTTTCGTTTATGTTTGAACACAATGACAACACAAAATATATTTCTGCATGTAGAGACTAACTTGAATAAAAACCACAAGCATCAGTTAAAAAGGAAGTGAAAGAAAGCTCATAAGAAAATATTGCTTTATAAAACATAACCAAAACTTAGTGCATTGTGAAAAATGCTGTATGGATGGTATCAAAAAAATAATAAAATGATATGTTTACAAAATGACTTTTTGATTGAGAAATCAAATATAGATGGATGAACTCCCCGACCCCGCAATGATAATCCTTAAAAATCTCCAAAATGGCATAGAAAGTAAGCAATCTTCGTGGAAACCTCTCCAATCTATACACACAACACAAACGCAAAAAACGTGAGTACATAACTCAGTAAGCTTATGTACCTCTCATCACTTACCTAACCATATAAATTCTAGCAATTGTTCATTCATTATCACTATTATCTTCTTAGTTGGGTTTATGTTCCTCACTCATGAGATACCTTAATTGTTCTTCTCAAATCCTACGATACGTTATTTGGGGTATTTGATCCAAGATTTCTATAGTGTTAATAGGTTTACAAGTGATTACTTTTAAGTTAATAACTTGACCTCATTCATGTCCTAACTTTGAGTAGCATTTGAATATGATTTATGACTCAAAAAAGGCATTCTGTCCATTTTAACGTCGTTAATCAAGGTATTAACGTACTTTAATAATACTATGAACCTCAGAACAATCTAATGAGTAGATAATGTACGTTAACTACACACCTAACATACGTTATTCAGCTTCATACCTCATAAACTAGGCATTCAAATCACCCACAAGACTTGTATATTTCATATATCCACTAACATCTTCCCAAAAGACCACCTAGGTCATCAACCACGCTCTTAAAGTCCTCACCTATACCTTCCTCATGATTCAAAAAATCCTAATCAACACATCATAACACACCTACATAAAATCCTCAACTCATCTACTAATCACATTTTGCAACAAACCTACCCTAAACCTTTAACATATATAGCACATGCACCTTACCTTCCTATATACATACACACACATAAATCATTTAAAGCATAACACAAATATCCACATACCAATATACCACATTCTCACACAAGTCAATCAAACAATTTCATTATCATACACTCAATGAACTTTTTAACATTTCACATGTAAGCATGACTCATTCTTATTACCATATCGTAACACACAATCATTCTCATTATTCACCAAAATATGTTCCATTCATATGTATTATGTTCATGACATGCTTTTTTAATTTTTTCTTAATATCATGTTCCCTTTACCATAGGATTCTCTTTCTTTTCCCCTTTGGTTATTCAACGGATGTCACTGTGATTATAATCACTCATTCTCATATGACAACTTCCATTTCTATGTAAATGAACTTAGGATCACTCACTCTCGCATTACCATTCTCTATTTGGGTCACATATGGTTAAATCACTCACTCACACACTACCCTTTTCATCTCGTTGATCAACCGGTGTCACTGTGATTAGAATCACTCACTCTCACACGACACCTTCCTTTTTCAAATAAATGTGTTTAGAATCACTCACTCTCGCATTATCAATCTCTATCCGAGAATTAGAATCACTCACTCTCACAATGCCTTTTTTATTTTTTTGTTCAAATGGATGCGGATGTGCTTAGAATCACTCATTCTCACATGACACCCTCTATCCATGACACATGTGATTAGAATCGCTCACTCTCACATGGACATTATCACATAAGTTGATCAACATCGTGTCCAGGTGTTTAGAATCACTCATTCTCATGTGACGCTCTTACATCCATCTCAGGTAATCAAGATTAATCACCACTAAATACACTTATCAACACGCATCTCAACATCATATTTGAATCTCATTCAAAAAACTCATGAACACCACACAAAATCAATCTTCCATCCATGCATTTACATACTCATACTAAAACCATAAAATGCATCCATTTCATGTAGTCCAAATCATTAATTACAAATTACATATATTAAAACATTGTACACACATCCTAAACATCATCATTCAATATCTTTCAACATAACTCAAACACACATTATAACAATTTCCCAACACATTTGTATAATCATCCTAAAATAAAGAAAAATACATCCATTTCATGTAAACAAAATCAAACAACATCAATCATGCACATGAATGTATCATAGTAAATAACACAAAGCATCAACATTCCATTCGCACATAAATACACACATACCATACATCACATTCTATAACATACAGGTCTCTATTTCACCTTTTACATATAAAATGAAGCACTTTATGCCAACATACTTAACCATGCATTGACTAGACATGGATAAGTAAGTGATGGACAATACACTTACCTCCACTTTATGCCAACAATACATTGTTTATTGAATCATATTCTACTCAATTAATAACTCAATAACTATAATTTATGTATTCCTATTATGTTTCTACCCATCAATTTTCTCCCTCTCCTTTAGAAATCCTAACATAGTCAACCTTTCCCCTCTTTGTTCTCTTAAAAACATTAATATCCATTCTTTACACCATCCCACACACACTTTGTTTCCCCTAATGTAATTCTCACGCCTAACTTATGTTAAAGTGGAAAACTTACCTCAAGATAGAGTTTTTCCCCAAACCCTATATCTTCTTCATGAGGAGGAATATGAAGGAATTTTGTGTTTAAGATTGTAAATTATTGGAGGGTATGTTGGATGAGGGTTCTTGAAGGGTTGTGTAACATCCTAAAATTTTAATAAAATACGAAATAATAAATAAAAATAAGTAAAAAGGTATGTAAATTTTTTGCGAATTAATTTTAATAATAATTTGGTTAGTAATATAAAATTTTTAAAGAATTAAAAATCGTAAATGTATAAGACGATCGTGAAAGGAAAACGACGACAAGTAAATTATTACAAAGGGATAGATAATAAAATTCTTCGCGCTCATTTAAATAATTATTTGATGAGCAATAAATAATGGGGAATTTACGACAATTATATTTAGAGGTTGAATTTCGAGAATTTTGAAATCGAAAATTCATTCTGAATCGGGGACAAATAAATTACGAAAGAAAATCGACTCAAGACGAATGGAAGCATCTTCTTTTACACCTCTCCATCCACTTACAAGAAATAATGAAATGCCCATCCACATTTTATGAAATATTCCAACTTTTGTCCCCCACTTTCCACCTTTTTCCTTCTTTTAGTATTCCACTTACCATTCTTCTTTCTTCCTCCCTTCTCTCCACCAAAATCTCCCCTCCTCTCTCTCATTTTGCTACACAAAGCTTAACACCATCCATTCGTAGCAAATTTCTAGAAATTTTGGAGCAAAATAAATCATTGAAGAATCAAAATTTGGGTAAGATCTCTTGAATATATGTTAAATCCCGTTTCATTTTCTTACCTAATTTCAAAGTGCCATAAATCTTTCAATTTAACTCTGATTTGGACAAATTACAGCTTGTTGGAAAGCTTAACTTGTCTACTATCCATTGATGCCAAGTTTTGACACTTAAATTATGATTTAGGAGGTCGAAATTGCTGGGGAAAGTAGGAGGACGGAATTGATGATTTTTGGAGAAAGTGTGCAAAACTATTTTCTTTTTGAATTCTTTCATTTTGGTAAGTTGTGAAAGAGTATATTGAAGTGGTTCTGAATATTCAAGTTGTTGATGATTATAGATTTCAAAATATTAGAGTTGAATTGTAGTGATTTGTAAAGATGGAGAACCCATAAGTAAGTTATTTTGTCTAAAGCCTTATTCATGGGAATTTAATAAAAAAAATGAGTTATAGAGGAAAAGAGAAAAGATGGAAAAAGAACATTTAGGAACATTTTTCAATTTATGGTACGAATAAATTTGTGCATATATGTGATATATGATTAGTATATGGTTAATTATTAATAGGCGGATTTAATAAAAGTGAGGGTAATTCACAACCGGAGAAATAAGCTAGTTGTGCGAGGTAAGTAACACTAGCGCAACCATCCTTATGTGTGAACTGATTTTTGGTATGAAAATTTATGAATTGTGATGTTTATAGAATGATGTATATGTATGGTGATGTTGTGGCATATTAAAATTTTGTTGATAAATGGATTGAAATGTGGTTTATGTGTTGTTGAATAAATGTTGATATGTAGTGTTTTATTAAATTTATGAACAAAACATGTGGTATGTGATCATCTAGTATTTGTATATCTAATGTTATCCTTATTAAATTTTATGAAATATGTGATAATTATTATCCAAATAATGTTCATACATTTATGACATACAAAGTGAATTATTTATGCTATTAATTACATGTCTAGGAAAATTCTATCAAAAAGGCGATAAGAGCCTAAGGAAAGTGGTTCTTATCTAAGATCGACTATGTCTTGACCACTTACCTGGGAATGTACCCGGTGTAATTTTTAGTATAAGTTTTTCACACGTTATTTGTTATTGAACTGGATATGAAATAAATAGTAAAATTTGAATATTTTAATTATGAAGTTGTTGATAAAATGGCTGATATATGGTTGACATGTTGTTGATAAAATGGTTGATATGTGGTTGACATACATTGTACATACCATTCATGCACTTAGGTTCTTGTTGAAAATGAGTCACATTTAATTATAAAGAATCTAAGTTATTAAATGACGAGGGAGTGGTTTTGAAAGCAGGTTGTGCATGTGGCATACTGCAAATTAGTGCTTTACACACAATATTTTAGATAGTATATAAAACATACTAATCCGGGCACAGTGGATATTTGTATACAGACGTGTATGTAAATGTGCCTTGACCAATGTGGGCATATTTTGATATTTTGATATATTGATATTACCAGTATAACCATGATACTCCAGACCGAAAGGTTCGTTTGCAAACGTCGATATTGGCCAATGTGGGCATAAATTATAAAATCAAGTGGAAATATGAACAAGCACATAGAGTGCATTTTTAGGCCATATGATCATAAACATATTGTGTTTATGCAAGTATATAAATTTTGTATGAAATTTGGTGAATGTGACAATTGAAATGGTTTGAATGGAAATTTGGTCATATGATATATTGAGATTATTGGTGAAATTGTTCTAAATGTGAATTAAATGATATAAGCGATTTAAATGAAATTGAATGAGAAAATTGTGCTTATGAAGTGAATTGAAAGTGTATATGATTTTTGGTTGGAAGAATGTTGTTAAGAATGTGTTATGTTGTTGTTGTTTATGAAAATATGTGTTTATGTTAAGATTCAGTCGGAGAAACAGAATAGAACGTGTGGTGGTCCGTAAGTACGCGGGGTCGCCTTGACCACGCGTACTTGGGATGACACCGCGTTTAAATTAAAACAGACTACGCGGTGTGGGCGCGACAACACGTACCCCACACCCATACCGCGTACTTAAGATGACAATACGTTTAATTTAAAACAGACTACACAGGGTGGGCGCAACACCGCGTACCCCACTCCCACACTACGTACTCACCTGTATTCTGATAAAACTTGATAAAATTTAACACTTAACTTAATGTATAAGTGTATTTTTAGGAATGATGACATAAAGATCATATAGTATGATAATAATATGATTATATTTAAGCTAATCATATTTAAATGTTAAAAATAATATTTAATTGAAATATATCCTAAATTTGACCTCTTGTTTATTGTTAATTGTATTTATCTTTATAAATATTTTATTGTGAGGATAGTTGTCCATTTCGGTACGTGTTATTACTGAGTTTCGCAACTCACGGTTACCACCTACCACGTTCGGTAGATTTTTAGGTGATCTTTGGATTAAAGCAGTGTGCAGCGTGATTTGGATTTGGATTCCGGTTTGGTTTTGAAAGACTAAGGTGGGCGGTATGCGCGATGGTTTTCTCTCTCCTGTTTTCTTAAGTATTTGTGAAAATATGTATTTGATTTTCTTAAATATGTGTTCTGAGTTTTGAAGGATAAATGTATGTATTTAATCTCTTTGAATGTGTGAATGTATTTTTATAAAATTAAGAAAAAAACTATTTTTCTAAAACTTGATTTTTAAAATTTAATTGTTATTTTAGTGAAAAATAAAATCAATAAACTAATGTAATGATTAAATTTTGAGCGTCACAGGTTGGAGAGGTGATTTTGGGGAGAAGTAGGGCTTTGGTGCTTAGTTCTGTCGTTTTGGTCCATTTTCCTCTCTTTTTAGCGAGCTTTCCCGAGCCTGTTAATGTAGGTTTGAGGAAATTTGCATATGACTGTCAATACACATTATTCTGGGATTCTACCCAGAATAACGTATGCTATTTTTATGAGCAATGTACATTACTTAGAAATTTTCCAAAATAACATATATTCTTCTAATTAGTAACGTACGTTACTCAGCACCAGATTGCTATATTCTATATTTTTAATCCCATCTCATTCTACCTCAACCCCCTCATGATCTTTAACACTCTTAAAACAGTTTGGACTTGATTTTCACCTATTTTTGGAAGTTAAATTTGAGAGCATTACCTATAAATTGATATATTATATGTGTGTGGGATTCAGATTTAAAACCTTTTCTCCCTGATAAACAATATAATAAAAGAAATGATATCGAAAATCAAATCTTTAAAACAAAGAAAGAGAAAATAAATACACGCTCTTTATAAAACAACTGGGCCAAACTATTTTATTTCCAAAATCGTACACAGGCAAAAGCAAAAAGTTTGAAAAACATTCAAACTCAACAACGCGTGTATACACAAATATGCAAGTACAAAATACAAAATGTTGAAAACATCTCTAGAGCTAGACCTTTGACATAATTCGCAGTTGAACTCTAATCAGTACTACCTCGGTCCAAAAGTCGCAGATACCAACGATCTGCACATCATTTAAACAAACAGACGATGCTGAGTATGAAACATACTTAGTAAGTAATCTTAGCTTCAATCACATTAACATTCAACCTTTAATGATGTATAGGAGAAAATATAAATTCGGAAGAGGACGTGCCTTTCTATTTTTCTCCCTATCGCTACTGATTATGCCAATACAAATGACAACCATTCAAATCACACAAGATTTTCTACCCACACAGGTTAATTTCATTTATATCAGCACAAAGAAATTTTTTCACACATAACATAAATATAGCACACAGGAACATTTTGATCACATAGGATAGCACATAACAATCACGAACAACACAGGTTCTATATCACACAGATATCTATTGTCCACACAGGTATGACCCCCAAAATTTAACTACCACATGTTATTATATATAATTCTTTTAAGGTGATACTTAAATCTTGGACATCATATGTTTAATAAAAATTTTCGAAATTCGAACACAATATGTTTCACATATCCATTTGACCAACATATACAAATATTCTTCATTACTAAATACGGGTTTACAAAGTTTTACAAAAAATTGGTTAGGGTTATACGAGAAAAGAAACCCAACTGATTCCTTTACAAACATAACCCTATAAAATGAATATTGGTCATACACTTCCAAATACATGTTTGAAGAACAGGAGAGAGAAAACCCAGTGCGCAACCCACCTCAGCTTCTTCGATCTACAAATATGAGTCGAAGTGGTCAAAACTTTGCACCCTTTCAATCCAAAATGTTTCCTCAGGTCCCTACCCACACGATAGGTATAAGACACCGTGAGTCGTGAGACCCAATAAGCAACCCTTACTGACATGGACAACCATCCACAATTTAATTATTCACACACTCAAATCAACTCACATTATAAAAAAAATCATGGTTAAATTTATCCTCGTATATCATAAATAACAAAGTAACATAAGGCATCAACCTCAACCTCGATCAAATCAAGCAACACTCAGAGATCCACACGATGTCTTCCTAGACTACGCGCGGTGGCTAGGGAGTACGCGGGCCACTGCGCGTAGTCTTGGTGTAGATAAACGCGTGGACGGGCTCAAAGTACGTGTGATCAAGGCAACACCGCGTACTTTGTTTTCTCCTCGCGTGGATCTCGGACTGCCTGTCGAAATCACAAACCAAAACCAAATCTTCACACCATTCATTCACATATTTAATTCAACATCACCTATCACAATTCATCTTACTTCATTAGCTAAAACTCACATCTCAATTTTTATTAAGACAACAACACAATATCACATCCCAAATTTAGAACCAAATTCACTCACACACATATGACATCATGTTGTGACCATGTGACCCAAAATGCAAACTTATGTGATCATTTACACTTCCACTTGAATTTTAAGTTATGCCCTATTTTGGCCATATAGTGACATTTGCAAATGGGCCTTTCGGCCAGGAGTTTTGGTTATAACTATTCAATATCCATATTACGCCCTGTTTTGGCCTTATATTCACCCTGTTTTGGTCTGGCACATTCGTACACACGTTTGTGTATCGAATAATCAACAACTGTGCCTGGGGTAGCATGTTTTATATACTACCTGAATTATTGTGCACTAAACACTAAATATTGCACACTAAGTGCTATAACCACTCCCTCATCAATTAATTTGCTCACTAAGAGCCTCTATAATTTATTAAGTGTCACATGCTCACTAAGAGCCTAAGTGTATGAATGCCATGTACACTCTGTGTAATGCCCTCCATTTTTTAATAATTTTAAGAATTTTATGGAATATTTCATAAAAGTAAGAATAAATTTTTCGCAAAATAAATTAATGAATAATTGGTGGGAGAGTGTAGAATATTATGGGAAGTTAAAATCGGGTTAGGTTAAACTAATCAGGAGAGAGAAAAAATCGAAAAGAAGGCAACGTATAGAGCCAATGGTAAAAATGTCATTTCTGAGCCTTATATATATATATGATCTTCCAATCTCTCTCTCTACACTCACCTTCAAACACGTTTTGCACTCCAAAAACCCGAGCTGGATTCTGAAATCCCTAACCGAGCCTAAACTTCATCGAGTCTTGGTGATCAGGAGTTGTAGGATTGAAAGCTTGATTTGGTAAGTTTTTGTCAAACCAAAATCATCAATCACGTTTTTGTTCAGGTTCCTACTTTGCAATGTAATTTTTCATTCATTTTGGCTCTGTTTTGAGAAAAATTGGGTTTGTTGGAAAGGTATGGATGTGTAGTAACCATTGGTATCAAATTCTAGGGTTAGTTTATGGTTTGGAGGCTTGAAATTGGTGTTTTTATTTGAAAGGGTCAAAGTGACGAGTTTCGAAATTGTAACCCTAGGTTTGATTGGAAGTATGGTTGTTATGGTTAGTTTCTATGGACACTAATAAGTTGTTATTTAAGGCCAATTTGATTGGGTCTTTTATGATGCATAAGTAATTTCAAAACAAGGAAAATGGTTTATGGTTTTGGAAAGGAAATTGGAAGGAATCGGAGTTAGATTATATGTTGGATTGTTGAATTCGAAAATTATACATAGGTGAGATTAATAAGTAAATTTGAGATGGTTGGTATTAATGGAAGAAGGGAATTAACTGAGGTCATGTGAAGGGTAGTTAGAATTATTAAATGAGAGAGAAGAAAAATAAAGGAAACATAATATATACTTACATATAAATGTCATGGCATCACACATTTATCATTTAGTGAAATGGTATACATGTATATGTAATTAATGTAATACCTAATTGTGTTTAGGAGGACCTAAACAAGGCGAAGGGGTTTCCCAGACGGGAAATTAAGCGAGCGTTTCGAGGTAAGTAACGCGAGCGCAACTCCTGTTGTTTGTTTGTATTGTGCATGAGAATACCGTGTTTTGGAAATGTGGGTTTATGAATTTGGTATGTTTGATGTAATTATGTATGATTGATGTTTGTTGAAATGTGAAAATCTTTGGTTGATGCGATTTATTAATGTGGTATATGAGAATGTGTTGTTGTGTTGGTATATTGATTGAAAGCAAATGGGATGGATGAAATTATGTGTATGTGTACTTGTATTGTGGAAACTGTTCTTGATGAGTTGGTGATTGATTTGGGTTTAGTTGATTATTTTGTCAACATTTTGTTAGTGTAAGCCCTAGCCCAATGCATTGTTTGTAACTTTATTATTGAGTAATATTGTTATGATGCATTATTTTATCATATGATGTATTGACCTATGGTATATTGTTTGATAAAATATCCAAGAATGTTAATTAACCACTTGAGGTATCAAGGTTGAGGACCTTGATAGTAGAACTTGGAAGATATGAGATTAACATTCTAAATATCTCTAGTCTCTCGTTTCTATGGCAATAGAAATGAATTAAGACTAGTATGTACTTTGTAGATGATCATGTTCTACGGGTCATAGATATTTGGGATATCTAGCAAAGTGCATAGGTATAATGTAGAGCATTATACTTGGAGAGCGATCACCATTTGCAATGTCA
>CANYCX011112525.1:0-17919 GCA_948193385.1 Breynia disticha f. nivosa | reverse complement strand
CAAAAAAATTTTAAAAATAATTTTCAACGTTTTACATAATAACAAAAAAAAAGTCATCATCTCTTACTTTTTTTAATTTATAGTTTGAAATTTTGATTATTATTATGTACACGATATCTAATATAAAAAAATACTTTAATCATTTAATATATTAATTACAATTTTGAAATCAATTTTTACTTAATTTCTTTTATTAAATTCTTATCACTTTTTACATTCACAATACAACACCAAACAGTTTAACCAAAAAAGAATTACAACCCAAACAGAGCTTTAATAAACCCTACGAAATAGAGCTTTCATAAATCCTAAGCATAGCTCTCCAACACAACTTTTCATCACAATAGTTGTCAACTTTGAATGACCTTCTCTACAACTATGTCTTTGTCTCATGTCTCCGATCAGTGTCGCTCCCTAGGTATATTCAGTAACTGATCTAGAAAATATTGTAAGAGAGAGCAAAATTTGACTTAAACGAATAAAAAATAAATTTTTCATAATTGAAAATATAATATAGAGTGTACTAGACGATTGAGGGTAAGTAGTATAAGTTTTCAACAAATTCATGAATATATCTGGACTAAATTTAATATATATATATATATATATATGTGTGTGTGTGTGTGTGTGTGTGTGTGTGTGTGTGTGTGTGTGTGTGTGTGTGCGCGCGCGCGCGCTCGTGTGTGTGTTTGTTTATATATATGTATGTCATTAATATAAATTATTTATATCATTTAATTTAATTGTATTTTAATTAATGGTGTATGGCTTAATTATTATACTTATTAATTTTTATTTATGTTTATAAGACATTAAATATGAATATATTAAATTGGAATTGGTCTGTTCTTTTGGTGACACAAATAGAAAATATGTAACGGTGTTTTAAAAAGAAAATTGTGTTGCTGATTCATTCTTGTTAAATAACATATATTGATAAAAGTATCTCTATCAAATAATTTTTAATCAATAGTTTTAATATTTTAAGCAATTACCCTCAAATATTTAATAAATTTAAAATTATTTAAATAATTTTAGGTAAAAAATGTTATAAGTCTCATTAGCAACAAAAACAAAGTAAAAATATATTATATTTTCATACACTTTTTAGTACAGCCATCTCATACATATTTTTTTAGGTAGGTCATGTTGAAATAAAAATAGACATATGTTTTACTTGAGGCTTGTTTGATAAAAGTGAAAAATTTAAGTTTTAAAAAATTAAGTATTAAATTTTAAGCGATGAATTTTTAATCTGTTAATAAAATCTTTTGTTTGTAACTCAAAATTAATATTGAATTTAGTTAGTTGTTTGACAAATATAACAGATGATAAACGTCTTTTTATACATATATTTTATACATGTTTTTACAATGTTTATCATATTTTTCGGCTAATTATTAGCAATATTCTGCATTACCTATGTAATTTATTTCTTTAGATTACTCGTGGAACATTGAGCAAAAAAAGGAAAATTTTGGGTCAAAACGAAGCAAAATAGAGAGAAAAGCGCAAATAGTGAAGGGGGAACAACTTCCAGAACAATTTACCAAAACCGTTTGACATTTCGCTTCACTTCCAGATACATTTCATGAGGCCAGAACGGTCTAGGGAATGGTTTACCCAAATTGTTCCCCAAACTGTTTCACTTCCAGAAGCATTTGTAGAACCCATAACGGTTTATGAAACTGTTCCATAAACCGTTCCCAACTTACTATGCGTAAAATAGGGTTGCTAAAAGAAGGTTTTTGGAAGAAGAAAAAGAAGTTAGACATTAGAAGCTGTCATTCATCGCCCACAGTTGCAGAGAATTCATTGCAGAGCGAAGAATAGAGAATTGAGTCGAACTTTCACCAAACCGAGAGAAGACCGTTATAGATTACAGATTTGTAGCTTGTGTAAGAGATTCATGAGTTATTTATTTGCTATGTGGTTTCTATTACTTTAGGTGTTTGTTTTGAGTACATTATGAACCAATTTTTCCATGGATATCTAGAGTAGATGAGTCCTAGGATGGATGATATGTTATGACTTGATTATTGTTGAATTTAATGAGATATTATGGTTCAATTGTGTGGTTTGAATGAACTTTATGACTTTGCATTGATAGGCTGAGATACCATCTGGTAAATTAGGTCTCCCACATTTGAAAGGAGTTCTCTGCAATTCTAGAGATAGAATTACATAACTCCTTCGTATTAGTGTAATGATAATAGAGGAATGTACGAATTATAATGTTGGATTAGGTGTTTTAATTTAAAAGAGATTTTGACTAATCAACCTAATCTTAGATGTTAACTTAATCGAGAAATATTTTAACATAAGGTTAGACATTCTTGCGGTTTAATACTTGTTAATTCACAATAATTCGAGTTACATATGTATGAAGTTCTAGGATGAATCGAATCTAGATATTTTCATTTCCAATCTTGATTTAATTCGTGATTTTCTTGCTTTGATTTTTCTTCCTCCATTGGTTGCCATTCAATTTAGTTTTTAATTTAGTTTATAATTTTAATTATGATAGAACCTTTTGTTAGATTAGATAATAAATTGGATTGATAGTATTAGTACTTGGCCGTCTCTGTGGGATCAACACTCGATACTCTGGTATCTATACTATTTTTTGATAGGTATACTTGCCTAGAGAGCTGTGGTTTTAGTACCATTCGGGCTTATCAAGTTTTTGGCACCGTTGCCTGGGACGGTTCAGTATTAGGAACTCATTTAGTTATTACTCTAATCATTTTCTTTTATTTTTCTTTTCTGTTATTTATTTTCTTTCAATGGATTTTACGCTTGGTTGTGTGTTTTTATTGACTGTCTTGTAGGTTTACAGGTAGTTTATGACCAGAAGTGACAATTCCAACCTTGTCAAAACTGATCCTGAAATCAACCGCACAATCCTTCTTCGACGTCACGAACAATTATTAAGAGAAGTTGTAACGTCCTGGAAATTGTAGGATTTAAAATAAAATAAAAACTGCATTAATTTGGATCAAATCTGATCGATTTAGGAAACATTTGGAAAATCAGCAGACAACACGACCATGAGCACGCCCCGTGCTCATGTGGGATGATTAGCACGACCCCATGCTCATCCTGGGAAATTAACATGTCCTCGTGTTGAATTAAATGCAGAACAATACCATGCACGACAGAACAGGAACTCGTGCTGAGATTTCATGGCACGACCAAATGGCACGACCTGTGCTCAAGGTCATGTTGTTTGAAAAGTGTAACATTCTGGAAAAATTTTCATATTAAAATGAAGTTAAATAAATGTGTAAACATTAATATATCAAGGTTGACTAAGTGTTGATAATAGGTTGATAGAAAAACTACCAAAGAAAATTGGAAAATGCTGAAAATTAAAAGTACGCGCGGTGGGCACAAAGTACACGTTGTGGGCACGACCACGCGTTCTTTTTTACCACCACGCGTGGATTGCTGAATTCGTGAAAAAAAAATATAAAAGTGTAAGGTTTGAAGAGGCAAGACTCTTCTATACTCTTCCATTCATTCCCAGCTAGTATGGGAATGAGAAAGAGGAGTAGAAAAGTGAGAAAACATCCAGAGGAAGTGATTTGGAGAGTAATTCTTGCCATCTTTCATTCTAAGTTGATTAAGGTAAGATGATACCAAGGTTTCATGGTTTACTTACGGTTGATGTTTAGTAATTGCTGAATTGTATGATTGTTACGTGAGGCTTTGGTTGCTGGAAATGATGCTAATTAAGTAGAGAAACATGAACTTGATATCTGGTTTATGTTAGGATGATTTGAGTAAGAAAAGTTAATGGAAAGAGTAAAAACTCTAGGGTTTAATGAAGGTTTACAAAGGGTTGATTGCTGGATTTTTTTTTGTTAATGCTTGTTTCATGTATTTGATGGAAATTAATGATGAAATGATATGATTAGAGCTGGAATAAACTTATGTATATATTGGAATGGAAATATCCTTGAGTGGATGCCATTTTGTGAAGATGAATGATAAGGCAAGGATGATAAGTAGTTGACTTTAAGTTGACAAATGCTTAGTTTGATTCTTTTAAGGAAGAATGAATGTGGTAAATGAGTATTCATGATTTGTATGTTGTGAATTACATACAGGAGAACCTTTACAACTGAGGAATGATTATTGAGCTGTGATAGCTTCGTTGATTTTTCTTATGTATAGGTAAGTGTTTTATGCTTACATGTAAGTGTCCTTACACTTACGAATGGATTCGTAAATCCTTTCCTTAGGCTTATTTCTTTTAGAATTGGCCTATAATGTTATGCTGAGTTGCTAGATTATAGATGAACCATATTGACAATGTAATTGTTTGGTTCATGATTGTTATGAATGTTTGGTTTGTGAGTGATATGAGTGAAAATATTGTATAATGATGTTTATGTCTAGTTGACATATGTTTGATGTTCTTTATGATTGCTTGATTATAAATCCTATTGAACATAAGAATATGGAAAATGATATATAATTTATACAAAGGAAAGCATGATACGAGCTGTATGCTGATTCTAACGATATGATTCTGTGTGATTAGTATCTATGTGATACGATTGAATGAATCCTATGTGCATTGATATGATTTGCTGTGTGTGAGCTATGTTGTGTGCGAGAATACGAATGACATTTATATTGATTACATTCATACATATATCATAAGTTTGTGTGACACGAGCCTGTGTGGCAATACTATTCCTATATGGATAAAGGACTTGTTGTGTGTTATCCTAGACTGAGCTGTGTGCAGTCTGTACTTATGAGCTTTATGCTCAAAGCTGTGTGCTCAGGCTATATGACATTCCTCTACAGTGTGCGATAGAGGATTCCCACTGCTGTGTGCTATGGTGGGCAAGAGCTGGGTACATCCTGTGTGGAATTTCATTAGCATTGACATTTCATTGCGTACATTTGTATCTATGTCATGCTATGATATCTATGTGAATTGGAATCTGTGTGGTTCATGATTGTTGTGTGCTAACCTGTGTGGATATAGATCTGTGTGATCTGAAATGTTGTGTGTTTAAGTTAATGAATTCCTGTGTGGATTATCGATAGTTGTGTGATATAATATTTATGTGATTTATGTTGCCTATGTGGCTATTATATTTGATTTGTGAAATGGAAAGTTGTGTGCATCTTATTGATCATAGTTGCTGTGTGCTATACTATGAGATGTACTGTGTGCTAAAAGAAAACAACTCTATATGAAACGAATAAGGAATAACCTATAAAACAATGGAACTAAGGTATAGATTGTTGTGTGCTAAATACCTTAAACAGAATTTGAATAGACATTTTTTAGAATAGTACATCCTTGTACTGACCAACACATCATCGTGTTGGATATTAAAGTTGAATATGAATGAACTTGGATTTCAACATAATAATTGACTATTGTTGATGAAGGGATGAATGCAACTTCGTGTTCATCAGTACGCCTGCGCTAACTAGACCCCTGCACTTCATATAAACTTAAATTGGGTTTACACTTACTGAGTATTCTTATATACTCACCCTTTTTGTTTGTTTACATGATGTGCAGGTATAGCAGGATTGCTGCGGGAGGATTCGAGCACGTACTTCGCAAACATGGATAGTTTGGAAAGGATGTTTTAAAAGAAGTGTATTTATTTTACATTTCACATTGTATTGCTTAATTTTTTTTATATCCATGTTTATATTGCAAATGATTGGTAAGATTGGACAAATGATTTTACAGTTTTTGAGATTTGAAATTAAAATTGGGAATGGCTTGGAATATTTGGAAAATAATGTTTTTAATTTTGAGTCTCACAGAAAGATATCGAGTAATCTGTTCTGATGATTTAATAACAAAAACAGAGAAGAAAGCAGGCAGCTAAAAAAGGAAAACCCTAATCCTAAGTCCAGGAACGTGTGAGAGGCAAGAAACAACAAATTTTAGCAAGAATTAGTCATCCAAGTCAATTAAGGTAAGGATTGTACTTTGTATTGCTTGGTTGATGATGAACTTGCTGAATTTTGATTAGTTTGAGGTTGGACAGCCTTGTTTAATTGCTGGAAAATGGTTTAGGATTGAATAATTGATTATGGATGGTTTGATTGTTTACGAGGAGCTAAATGATCTTAGGCCGAGAAATCGAGTCGGTGAGCTAGCAGTAGAGGCGGTGCTTAGTTGCAAGAATTCTTAGGTAAGTGGTTTCCACTTACGACCTTCATACTTACGAGTATTGAGTAGTTTAAGTGTTTTCCTTAGCTAAGTATCATTATACTTAAAAGAAGAATTGATTAAGAACATAAAGCTTAAAAGCTTTAAAAGAGAACTAAAATACTCATATATATATTATGTTTGTGTGAAACATAATTAGCTTAATATGATTTCTAGCTTGTGTTGATATGAGCATTGATTGTGATTGGTATGCTCTATTTGATTATATGCTTGATTGACATGTTGACTTATGGTTGACATGATTTGTTTTGGTATATTTATAAGCATGAGATTTTCTTGATTGTTGAGCATACTTATGAGTTGATTTGTGGCCATTTGAATGCATATATTCATTCATTGTATTGCATAATTTGTGTGACACTTGGCTACTATAGTAGGCTGGGCCTATGGAGATTATGCGCTAATCGGTTGAGAGATTCCCAATGTTTGGTTAAGAGATTCTCGAGGCGCGATGTCAGTTGAGAGACTGTTGACGTGTCGATTGAGAGATTCTCGACTATACCATGATAGGTTCACGATGCCGAGTGAGACGCTCGATGCCGGTGAGACGTTGAAGATGTAAACCCCAGACATTTGCATATGTGTGTGCTTGAGATTCATTTGCATACACATGATTCATTGCATACATTTTAGCATGATCTGTGTTGCTATTTGGATATGTATGCTGTTGAATATATGATGAGACTTCATATATAGTATGTTTGGCATGTTTTGGTACTTACTTTGTGATTGATGCAAACAAGAGTGTGTGGAGTGTTTTAAGTGTTGAAACACTGTTTTTATGGTATGTGTTATATGCTGAACTTGCATATTAATCCAGGAAACATGTTTGCTGAAAAATGTGATGAAAACAGAATGTAATGTACCAAAACCGTAGCTCAGCACGACCACGTGCTAACCAGCATGCCCCGTGCTGCTGGGCCATTCTAGGATTGTGTATGAGCACGCCCCCGTGCTTTAAGGTAGCACGATTGTGTTACTTGGGTTTGTGTTTAATGAACACAGCTCGTGTTTGTCTTGGCACGACGTGTCAACTGGAATAGATGTTGAGCACGCCCTCGTGTTCATCCAGCACAACCTGGTGTTGTTCCCCTGTATTTCATTATTCAATATTCTGATTTCCACTTACTGATTATTTTTTTAATACTCATATGTTTGAATGTTGAATTGTGGTGCAGATCGTAGCTAGTTGCTGAAGACTTGTGAGCTGTTGATCAGAGGCTTATCAAGATTTATGTACGAGGTCCGGCTCCGATGTTTTATTCAGCTTTTGTTTTGTACAGACTTGTACATATATGTATATATGAGGTTTTGCTTACGCTGGTTTGTGCGTGTATGTTGTACAATTTGATTTGGGCTCAAGATCAGGGTATATATATATATGAGTTTATCTTTTCCATCTTCATTGTTATATTTTTTTAAATAGGGCCAAAATTTGGGAATGTTTGAGTTTAAATTTGAGCTCCACAAAAGCCACAATTGATCTCAAAAGCAAAAGCGACTCAGATTCAGAGCACTCAGTAACTCCAACCATGGCAGATTATAATCTAAGAACAATGTTCGATTATGCTCGGCCAAATATGATGGGCATTACATCTAGCATAGTCAAATCAACAATTGCAGCTAACAACTTTGAGATCAAGCCGAATATCATCCAGATGGTCCAACAACATGTTCAATTTGATGGTTTACAGGACGAAGACTCAAATGATCATCTCTCAAACTTTTTGGAGATTTGTGACACTTTCAAGATCAATGGGACTTCAGACAAAGTAATCAGACTCAGACTGTTCCCTTTCTCTCTGAGCGCATGCGCTAAAAAGTGGCTCAACTTACTGCCACGAGGATCTATTGATTCTTAGGATGTTTTGGCAGAGAGATTTCTAGCAAAGTACTTTCCACCCGCCAAGACAGTCAAGTTGAGGAATGACATTTCCTCATACGCTCAACTGAAGTCAAAAACACTGTACGACACATGGGAGAGGTTTAAGGATTTACTTCGAAGGTGTCCACACCATGTCCTCCCACTTGGATGGAAGTTTGGACTTTCTACAACGGTTTGAACCCAGGGACCAGACAGTCTATAGACGCAGCATCTGGGGGAATATTGAACAGTAAGACTTCAGAGGTAGCCCAGGAACTCATCGAACAGATGATTATGAATAACTATCAGTGGGGGCTGTTAGAGCTAAATAAACACGCCAAATAGGACTTTATGATGTGAATGTTGTTACTGCGTTGTCTACGAAAGTGGAGGCATTGAGTAAGAAAATTGACAACATTTCTTTGCCTTCCTCTTATTCTTCTAATTCTGTCATGCAGATTGCATCTTAAGAGGATAGTCCAAACATGCAAGAATGTAGTGGCATGTACACCTACTAGGGACAATCACGTCAGTAACAATAAAACAATCCATACAGCCAGAGTTATAATAAGGGATGGCGAAACCATCCGAATTTTTCTTGGGGAGGAATGCAGAAAAATCAACCTCTAGGTTTCCAACAGCAGCAACAACAAACTCAGCAACAACAGGCCTCTCAGTCAGAGCAAAACCAAGCTTGGAAGACATCCTTTCAAAATTTATTCAAGTAGCCGATGCCCGTATTTCTACAGTGGAGACCTCTACTCACAACACTGAAGCCTCCATCCTCAATTTAGAAAAGAAAGTGGGACAATTAGCGAAGGTAGTATTAGAAAGACAGCCAGGTGCTCTACCTAGCAACACAGAAATTAATTCGAGAGAGCACATTCATGTTATCACACTCTGAAGTGTTCAAGAACTTCTTTAGGTACTAAGTGTTGTTAAGAATACATTGACTAACACATCTGTATAGGTACCTACTGAGAAGACCACTCCTCCAGTCGACGAAGAGAAGTCGACCCCACCTTTGGAAGAAATCGCGACCAAAGAGCCACTTTCGAAATACAAACCTAAGATCCCATATCCGGCTCGATTGAACAAAGAGCGCATAGACAAATAGTTTGGTAAGTTTCTCAACATATTTAAGCAATTACATATTAACATTCCTTTTATCGAGGCCTTGTCATAGATGCTCAAGTATGCTCAGTTTCTAAAAGAACTGTTGCCTAAAAAGAACAAGTTGGAAGAGATATCCACAATTTCACTAAGCAAGGAATGTTCTGCATCCTACAGAATAAGCTGCTAAAAAAGCTACAAGATCCAAAGAGTTTTACTATACTTTGCTCTTTTGGTAGTTTGTTATGTGAGAAGGCCTTAGTTGATCTAAGAGCTAACATAAACTTGATGCCTTATAATATGTTGAAATAGGTAGGCTTAGGTGAACCTTAGTCCATTAGGAGGAGTTTGCAGTTGGTAGATAGATCAGTAAAAATTCCTAAGGGTAAGATTGAGGATGTGTTAGTGAGAGTTGATAAGTTTATATTTACTGTTGATTTTATAATTCTAGACATGAATGAGGATGTAGAGGTCCCTTTGATCTTAGGTCGTCCATTTTCAGCCACTGTTAGGGCTATAATAGATGTTAGTGATGGTAAGCTAGTATTACGAGTTGGTGAGGAAGAAGTTACTTTTCTGATATCAAAGTCTTTACGTCACTCTCTTGGACAGGATGACTATTATTATTTTATTAGTTCATCTCATTCCTCTCTATCTACTTTTGGAAGGAATTGATATGCACAGATCCACTGGAGTGATGTCTGATACAGGGCAGAACTGAGGATACGGACGATATCCAAGTATCCAAGCAAGTCGCACACCTTGAAGCCTCAAACTTAATGACGTGCAAATCACAATTTGAGGGGCTTGATCGGAGTAATGTGCAAAGACTAAAGACTTCACTCGAGGACCGTTGATTCTTAAATTGAAGACTTTTCCAGATCACTTAAAGTATGCCTTTCTGGCCCCAAATAATAAACTGCTAGTAATAATATCATTTGTTTTGCAGGATAAGGAAAAGGAGAAACTACTGAAAGTGCTCCGAGAGCACAAGAGAGCACTAGCATGGAAGATTTCAGACATCTGAGGAATTGATCCATCATTTTGCATGCATAAGATTCTAATGGAGGAAAAGTATAAGCCAGTCATTTAACCTCAGCGTCAGTTGAATCCTAAGATGAAAGACGTAGTTCGCGCTAAGGTAATTAAATTCTTATTTATCCAATCTCGGATAGTGCATGGGTCAGCCCAGTACAGGTTTTACCAAAGAAAGGAGGGATGACAGTGCTATCAAACGAGAAAAACGAGCTCATTCTGACTCATACAGTTACCGGATGGCGTGTGTGCATTAACTACCACCGACTTAATGATGCCACCCGCAAGGACCATTTCCCACTGCCATTTGTTGACCAAATGCTTGAGAGGTTAGTGGGTCATTCCTTTTATTGTTTTTTAGATGGTCTTTCGACTTATTTTCAAATTTAAATTGCGTTGAAGGACCAGGAGAAGACAACCTTCACGTGCCCCTATGGCACCTTTGCCTACAGACGAATGTTGTTCGGACTCTGTAATGCGCCAGCCACATTTCAGTGGTGTTTGATGGCAATCTTCAACGATCCCATCGAAGACATAATGGAGGTATTTATGGATGACTTCTCTGTCTTTGGTAATTCTTTTGAGCAATGTTTGAACAATTTCATACGTGTTTTAAAACGTTGCGAGGACACCAATCTGGTGCTAAATTGGGAAAAGTGTTACTTTATGGTCACCAATGGCATTGTCTTAGGACATAAAATCTCCAGTCGTGGGATAGAGGTAGATCGAGCAAAGATTGAAACCATAGCAAATCTACTGCCCTCGACTTCTGTTAAAGTGCTAAAGAGTTTTTTAGGACATACCGGGTTCTATCATCGGTTTATAAGAGACTTTTCAAAAATCACCTGACCGATGACCCAATTACTCGAAAAAGACACAGTCTTTGATTTTAATGAAGCATGTTTATCTACTTTCGAGTTACTAAAAAATAAATTGACTCATGATCCCATTTTAGTCGCACCTAATTGGAATCTTCCTTTTGAGTTAATGTGTGATGCTAACGATTTTGCCACAGGCGTTGTGCTTGGACAGCGACATGGTAAACAGTTTTAACCTATTTATTATGTTAGCAAAACACTTAACAAAACGCAGTTGAATTAAACCACTACATAGAAGGATTTACTTTCTATTGTATTTGCCTTTGATAAATTTTGTTCATATTTAATTCTTTCAAAAGTTGTGGTTTTCACTGACCATGCGGCTTTGAGATATTTACTGAATAAGACAGATGCGAAGCCCAGGTTGATTAGGTGGATACTACTACTTTAAAAGTTTGACTTGGAAATCAAAGACAAATGCAGATCTAAAAAAGTGGCGGCTGACCACATGTCTCGTCTGGAGGGCGTTACTAACGACCCATAAACAAAGTTTTTGGTCAATGACACTTTTCCTTATGAAGAATTGTTCGCAATGAACGAGGTAAGCACTCAAATCCTATGGTTTGCCGATATTGCAAATTATTTGGCAGCTGATGTTCTCCAAAAAGAACTCTCATATCAGCAGAAGAAGAAATTCTTCTCTGATATGAAGTACTACTTTTGGGAAGAACCATTTTTGTTTCGTATGTGAGCAGATCAGATTATCCGGCGATGTGTTTTCACTGAGGAAGGATGGTAGATCTTGAATCACTGTCATTCAGGACCAACTAGAGGCCATTACAACACCAATCGCACAACAAGAAAAGCATTAGAGGCAGGTTTCTATTGGCCTATTCTATTCAAAGACGCGCAAAGGTATGTTTCAATTTGCAACAATTGTCAACGCTCAGGTAATATCTCTCACCGCGATGAAATGCCTCAGAATTCTGTTATTGTTTGTGAAGTGTTTGATGTGTGGGGAATTGATTTTGTGGGTCCATTCCCTGTATCTTATGGTCATAAGTACATCTTGGTTACTATGGACTATGGTCTAAATGGGTTGAGGCGCAAGCCTTACCTACTAATGATGCTAGGGTTGTAGTGAAGTTTCTAAAGTCGTTATTTCCTCAGTTTGGCTCACCTCGAGCAATTATTAGTGACAAAGGTTCACACTTTTGTAACAGCTAGTTTTCTAAAACACTTAATAAGTATGATGTTACTCATAGTGTGTCAATTGTGTATCACCCGCAAACTAGTGGTCAGGTAGAGGTGATGTGACACCCAAATCCGACTACCACTTAATGTATAATTACTTCTTAAGTGGTACTCGTACTCAGAAATCATAGGTTTTGAAAACAATAAGTCAATAATAAAAAAAAATAGACGAAATCATTTATGCACGTGCGAATTATAGTTCAACTATAAATACTTTCTATGGAAAGAAATCAAATAAAATGCAAATTTACATACAATTATTAACCATAGGTATGTATAAATTACAAATGTCTAATATATAAAAACATGACATTTGTTTTAACAAATCTTCAGTGCACGGCTCGTCCTGGTTCTTCGATCCTTCTAGTAACAAGATCTCCATCGCACCTCTGTTGTACCTAGCAGACATCTGCCCACACGGCAAGCATAAAACGCGGTGAGTTGTGAAACTCAATAAGTAACACTTACCTAAATGGACAACTTACCTAAACAATTTACATTAATACACAAATGTACATGATCGTATATGTATCACTCAAAGTAATTATCCACTACATGTTTCAGCCATTTCACATTTATTCCAAGCATATCTAATCAACATTTCTATTTAATCTTACACTCTTAGTTTTAATTTGTTTTTCAAACACTCATAATTATTCTTGAACATGAACCATAATAACCTTATACACTCAAAAACATGTTAATCATAAGATATGTAACAATATACACCTACCTACTTCTATCTAAACATGGTATTAATGAGCACACCTGAACATACTTACAGCTTTCCATACGAATAAGCTTAGCCTTTTTTATATTCTTATGTATACAACCTCACTTTCCAAATTTAACATTAACTAAAATAGGCACTATCCATATCATACATTCAAAACCCAATCATTCAATATTTCATCAATTCAATGAATGCACTTAAATTTTCAAAGTTATATATATAACAATTGTTCTGAAACCAGCACCCTACGTAGGGTGATATAGACTGCGCGTGGTGGTGGAACAGTACGCGCTGTCGCTACCACCGTGCGTAGTTTGGTACCCATAGATGCGCAATGGTAGTTAGTACGCGTTGTCACAGCGACCATGCGTACTTAGCTACAATCACGCGTAGTATGCTATTTTCCTGGAAAGAATCCAACACAAACTCAAAATTTTCAATCAACAACTCACTACTTAACATACACATTTTATAAACAATGTAATTTCCATCATCACATATAATCTCCCTTTTCAAATACACCAACCGATATAGTACATTTCATTTGCCAACCATGGCATCAATTCCCTTATTCGAGTAGTTCAATTAGCCATTCTTTTCCCTTATTTAATCACATCCCAGCATATACTTTCCACATTTATAGCTTACTTACACTTGTGACCATATCAATTGGTTCAATCACACATCCTTTATAGATCATGCCACCACTTATAATAATCATACTTCAACAATCTCATAATCCCTTCCTAACTACACAAGTATAATCACATATAGACATACATATCATAAATTCACGAGAGAATGTTAGTATGATCTGAATCACACAATCTGGTCACGAATGTAAATATATATATATATATATATATATATATATATATATATATCCCCAGCACAATTCAATTCTCATGATTTCCATAAGACTAAGCATAACTCGATTCCACCATTTCATAGTCACATATGCATAAAACTTATCCCAATTTCATAAACATATCATATATGATCAGATAGATTCGAATGTATGTCATGTAATATGCATTCCTAAACATGCTTACCTAGGATCCCATATAATTTATAATTTTCACCCTGTTTTGGCCATTAGATAGATGTTTGCAAATGAGCCTTTCGGCCGGGAGTATGTGGTTATATCACTGGATATCCAGACTTATATAAAGGTTCAATACCCCAACCCATCTCCTGTTCGGTGGGACTCTATCCAACCCCGCGCCAAGGAAGGTTGTTGATATATCCTCAGAGGTCAACTTAAGACGTGTGATATACCCTTTTTAACATGCCTTAGCATGTTAAGTGCCCACTTTGGCCAAACACGCTCAAACACTAATAAGTGAACTGAGACTTCCACTGTGTCCCGGTATAGAACATATCAAGTACTATCCGGAATATTGTGACATTGTGCACTAAGCACCATATGTCTACATCGTTGTGCACTAAGCACCAAATGTACGCACACTAAGTGTCATAACCACTCCCTCGTTATTCTGCTCATTAAGAGCTTTATTCTTTAATCAATTTTCTCAGCAATAGCCCCAAATCGTGAATGCATCATATTCATGCACAATTCAAACCATCAACTCGTGCATTCACATGCCAATCATACTATGCTTAGTAACCACAATATTGAGTGTAATCATCAATCGGTCTCAACACATCAACAATCAATTAAACATAGCCATAAATCATTGTATGAGTAATCACTCACATTTCATTTAAATCCACCATCAAACATTCATCTCATAACCATAAAGCATATCCATAAGGCACAGTACATCACATATTCATCATCACATTCACATGTCAATATCCATCTGATATCTTTTAAAATCTCATAACCACTCCAGATTATACAAGTGCATACAAACACGCACACATTATCGATCATCATATTAGGGAAACATAAATTTATAATTCCAATTTATAAATGCATCTCATTATATCATGTCCTTGTTCGAAAACTAATAAGACACATTATCACTGAATATCTATTGTAACAAATTTCATAAATCATAAATCATACATCTTCCAAACAATCCACATATTCTTATAAAATAATATCTTTCATGTTCATTCAACAAGCATATACCATAAATTACATGCATTCAACAAACATACCACTTAAGGAAGTTGTGCTCTTGTTACTTACCTTAGCCAAACATCTAATGACTCAATCGCGAGCGGCCCTCGCCGCTATTCAAGTTTTCTATTAACAATTATCATAACGTCACATCAATCTCACCGTCATTAAATTATATAAACGAAGGAATACCTAAGTTATGCATAATCATATTAGTGTTATTACTTCATTATTTAATTTTCTCTCTCCTCTTTCTCAACACCAACCATCATTAATATACTATACAAGTTTGTTTAGCTATTCCTTAATGTCACATACCATTAAAACACCCTACTCATCCTAATTTATACGTTTCCTTTCCAATACCCTTAACTCTTCTCTTTCTTCATTCAATTAATCTCACCACAACAACACCCATTTTAAATTGGTCATACCAACATCCTCAAGAGGGTCAAATGAAACTTACCCAAGTAATGGAACTCAGAAAAGAACTCCCGTTTGGAAATCCCAAACTCGTCACTATTCATCGATGATATTCAAATCTTGATTTCGGATACCTAAACCAGAATTTAAGACCAGAAATTGTTACTACAAGATAGTATATTCCTTAAGCTTTCAATCAAGCTATTATTTACACAATTTTGAACCCAAACGAAAAAGAAATGTGGTCAAAAAATTAGGGTTTGCAATCAAAAACGGGATTTACAAACTTTACTCAAGAAATCTTACGGATTACGAGCACATATCGATCCTAGAACTCCCAATTAGTAGATTTCCATGAAGAATGATGGTAGTTAGTGTTTTAAATATGGAGAGGAAAAGATGGAGGAATGAACGTGTGAATGGAATGGAGAAGGAGGAAGATTGAGGGTTTATATATAATGTTTCATACATTAGGACGTTTTGCCCTTTTGGCCTCTTTCTCGATACCCTCTTTCCCACTCGGACTCACAAACTCAATTATTATTTCTTCTAGCTTAATTATTATTTTTATTTAATTCTCACATCTTTTTGTCGAATTATTATTTTAAATAATTCGCAAAAAATTTATTCATATTTTCCTACATATATTATTTATAATTTTATTAAGTAGAATTTTTAGGTCGTTACAAGTGACTAATTAGAACTAAAATGCATTTTAGAGAAGTCTATTGAGCGTCATAGAAAGGACTGGTCAGTTAAGTTAGAGGATGCCTTATGGGCCTATCGGACTGCTTCTAAGACACCCACAGGTTTTACACCATTTAGACTAGTCTATGGAAAGGTATGTCACCTCCCGATTGAACTTGAACACAAAGCCTTTTGGGCCATTAGAACTTCCAATCTTGATCTATCTCTTATAGGTACGCAAATCTTGATCTATCTCTTATAGGTACGCACAGAAAACTTCAGCTAAACGAGCAAGATGAATGAAGGATGGAAGCATATGATAACAGTAAGCTTTACAAGGACCGATCCAAGCACTACCACGACCGACATCGCAAACATGCGAAGAACTTCGTCGAGGGCGAATATGTTCTTCTGTACAACTCCCGATTGAGGCTCTTTCCTGGGAAACTAAAATCCAGGTGGTTCGGTCCATTTTGAGTGATTTGAGTCTTCCCCTATGGCACTGTCGAGGTATCTCACCCCGATAAAGGTACATTCAAGGTAAATGGTCACCGTTTAAAGTTATACCATGGACAGGTTATTTCAGACCTTGATAGGGAAGTTATCTCTCTTGTCCCTCTAGACATTAGTGCAGTTTAGAGGTATCCGTCAGGCTCGGAACATTAAACAAGCTCTTCTTAGGAGGCAACCCAAGACTCAAGTTTATTTCATTTATTTTGTTTCTTTTTGTTTTATTTGGTGTGTTTTTAGTTTTTCATGTAGGTTCAATGATGCGGGGCTTAAACAGGTATGCTTTCTGATGTATGGCGATTATTTTATGGTGTCCAACAGGTCAAAACGGGTTGCAAAAAACATTTTCAAAAATGTTGCAATTAAAACAATTGTTAAAATGGATTTCCAAAAACGTTTCGAAAATCATTTCGATTACAGTAGCATTTAGGGTTTTAGAACGGTTTAGCAAACGATTTATGTAAACAGTTTCGCTAACCGTTTTGGAAATAGAGTAACTTTCACTGTTGGGAACAGTTTTGAAAATGATTTACGTAAACTGTTTCGATGCGTGGACCAGCGTTAAATAGACAGAAACCCTAACTCTCTTCATTCTAAAACATTTCAAAACACTCTTAAATCATTTTGCTCTTGATTCTACCCATTCCCCAGCCATTTCCAAGCATTTTTGTGCTAAATTCAAGGTTTGAATTTCATTTCTCTTTCCTTTTCACACTCCTCTCTTAGTTTTATGCTTGATTTGATGAGTTCTTTGGGTAAAAATGTGAGATTTTTGGATTTTAAGGTTCCCTTTCAATTGTTTGTGTTGAATAATGTGTATTTCCATGATTGAGAACAGTTATCTTTCACTATTTGTGATTTTTGTTGGTGGAATCAAGCTTGGCCAAATTTGTTAGGGTTTTCCTTTAGTTGTGCTTGAGATTTGTGTAGTTTAGTGGTGAATTGAGTTATAATTATGCTTAAGAATGCTCTAGGTGAACAAATTGCACTTGATTCCGGCTTTGTTATGAACCGATGCATGAGTTGTAACCATTTCTGTAACGCCCCAAAAATCCATTTATCCCAAATCGAGAGGGTAAGGATAAGATTTAAGAACATTTAAATGCAATGAAGGATGATGTGCATGATTGTGGATGATGTTAGAATCAATGTAAATGAGTGTTGAATTAGTTG
>CANYCX011112487.1:0-14478 GCA_948193385.1 Breynia disticha f. nivosa | reverse complement strand
GAGGGGTTTTACCCACCTAACCATAAAGGCCTATAGCTGATTTATAAGGAGAATACCTTTTTACAACCACAATTCTAACATATGTGTGATACTTATATAGTTATCCCAACAAATCTCACTTCTATTCAAATTAAGATTCAGGTAGTTATCTCAATAATTCCTCCATCTACCCAAATTAGTCTTCAGCTGCCATTTTGAAAAAACTGAACTTTTCTGTCAGTTTTCATCTTTAGTCTTTTAGTCTTTCTCTATTCTCCTCCCTTGATCAGAAACCTTCAGCTCTAATGCCACTTGCTAGGACCCAAACCTGATAAGAACACCCACAGTAATAATTATAGGGAAAGAAAGAAAGAACACAATATTTTTAACGTAGTTCGGTCTCTCAACAATAGACCTACGTCCAAGATCTCCACTAGATAAATGCCACAATTTTTGGATGAACAAAATTCTAAAAATCCTCTCACAATTATTACAGTTTTTGAACAGAAAAACTCTCAAAATCCTCTCCCAAATGCCTACAGTTTTTGTACGAAAAAACTCTAGAAACCCTCTCCAAAAGACTACAGTTTTTGCACGAAAAAACTATGAAACCCTCTCACAAAACATTACATTTTTTGCACGAAAAAACTATAAAAACACTCTCTCACTCACAAGACCCAAACTCAAGTTACACCTCACTAGTTAACTGAGTTGAAGAGTTTTACCCACGTAACCACTAAGGCCTATAGCCTATTTATAAGGGGACTACCCTTTTAAAATATTTTTTAAAAAAGGCTGTGGTGTGAGCGGTATGACATGCTCCCACTCTAGAGGACTGTTGGGAACGAAACGTGGGTGCCTCTCCCAATTCCAATTTTTACATACACAAGGCGCAGCTAGGATTCGAACCCCAGACCTTACTTAAGTGAACCTAGTGCCCTTTACCACTAGACCAACTAGAGATTGGTGCAATACACTTTTACAACCAAATTCTAACAGATATGGGCTACTTAGATAGTTATCCCAACAAATCTTACTTCTACTCAAATTAAGATTTGGGTAGTTATCTTAACACAAACCAAGCCATATATATATAAATTAGATTATTATATTATTTTCTTTGTTTGTGAATAATTTTTTATTTAAAAATTTAAATTAGAAAATATAAATTAAAATATTTTTTATGAATCAAAGGTTTGGCATATCTGTCAATTTGATGTAAATAACATTTGCATTCAATGGCAACATATATAAAAGTATAACAATTATTCAATTTTCTTAATTCATGTTATCATGAATAGTGTATTTTTTATGATTTTATAAATAGTGTATTATGTTTTTTAAATTTATTTTTCCAACAAAATGGTGTTTTAGTAAAAACAAATTTTGAATTTATCTTAAGTTAAATTATTTTATTTCTGCTAATTTGAATCATTAATATTTTTGATAGATTTTTAAGGATATTTTTTCAATTCTTTCAAGACAATTAATAGTCCTAATTTTTAACATTCAGAAGTCTAATGTATAGAATTTTTATGTTTCTTTAGTTTTATTTATTTGATATGATCTATAAACTAATAGTTAAATTAGTAGAAAAAAATATAAATTACTTTTAAAGAAATTTCAAAAAATTAGTCATATTTTTCTAAACATATGTCATTTATTAAAAATATTTACTAATGATAAAAATATTTAAAGAATTTTTAATCAAATTAGTAAATATAACAAATTTTTTTTTATTTTTACTTTAGAAAAATACCTCCTATAAAATAATGCACAAAATATGAAAATATTTTTTTTGCAGGAGTAAATAATAAGGGAGAAACTAATACAATTTTTTTTATTTTAAAATTACCTGCATAACTAAATCGAAGATTAATCATCACCATACAATTGCTAAATAACAAACAATCATAATTTTTAGAATTTTTTATATAACTTTGGAAGTTTTTCATTAATTATAAAAATTTATCTCATTTTTTAGTTTAATATTTTTATATAACCTTAGAAGTCTTTCATTAGACACAAAAATTATGTGTGCACTTTTTTTCATGACAGTTTTTAATAATTAAAATAAGATATTATTTATTAATTATAATTAATGCAATTATTTAATAAAAAGTTCTTATTTAATTTACATTAAAAAAATAAATATGAACAATAAATAAAAATAATAATAACAAAATATTGAATTTATTTATAATAAAAAATGATCCTTATCTATACTAATATATTTTTAAAATAAGCTCAACACATAATTAAATATTATTAATAGTACTCATTTAAAGTTTATCAATATTATAATTAATATGACAGACATCTTATCAAATAAATATTATAAAACTTTTTAAAATTCAAAAGTTCTTTTTAGAAAATTTAATATAAATAAATAAATAAATAATTTTTTTATTATTTTATTTAAAATATGTATTTATTTTTATAGTTTATTTAAATTATAAATTTTATAAAATATTTTTTAAAACATATTAATTTAAATTAATAAATTAATATATTCATAATATACGATATCCCGTTGCATCTCATGGGTCAAACTGCTAGTTTTCGTTTTTAATTTAGTTGTCTTTGAAATGTATATTCCACTTAATTAATTTAAAAAAAATTAAATAACTAAATTTTATATTCGTGTAAATGGATGTTTTATTTTAAATCTCTATTTATAAAATTAATTTTTAATTATTATTTTCTATTCAAATGCTAAGTCGGTTTGATAAAATTAAAAATTAAGTTCTTAAATTGTATCTTCTCATTTTAATTTTGTTGTATTCAAAATTTATATTCGACTTAATCAATTAAAAGATTTAAATAGCTAAAATTTTATATTCGCATGAATATAAGTTTTATTTTAAATCTCTATTTCATAAAATTTAATTTTTAATTATTATTTTTTATTCAAGTCTCCAGTCATACCGAATCAAATTCACTAGAGTTTTTACAATTTATAGGTCGATGCTATGGATAAAAATGTGAGAATTGAAGCATCAACAATAATTGAAAGTTGCAAAAGGTTTTGGCGCTTCATTATTGAGGTCTTTGTCGAACAATATCTTAGGAACCCTACTGCAAATGATATTACAAGATCATTGTACGTTGATGAGCAAGTTTTCTGGGGATGTTGGTAGTTTACACTTTTCACTGCATGCATTGTTAATGAAAAAAATTGTCTAATAGCATTGGTTGGACATATTCTGGCCGCTTAGGTAATCCTACTATTATACTTGAAGTTGTTGCTAATAATGATATGTGGATTTGATGTGCATACTTTGGTTTGCTTGAGACAAATAATGACATAAAATTTTTTAAATCATCATATTTTTTTCTAAGCTGGCTCAAGGCATTACTCCTCTACACATTATGTTATTCAAGAAGGAGAATATTAAATAGGATATTATTTAGCAAATAGTATATTATTTAAATCCTGCACCGACCTAGTCAGTCGGACCGAAAGTACACGGGGTGGTTAATGCACTACACATTGTGCCATGCTACAATGTGTAGTACACTCCAAGGAATTGACAAACTGCACGTTGTTGGCATTACCACGTGCAGTTTTCAACCACAACGTGTAGTCCACTAAATGTGGCAGAAAATTGGAAATCGTCAAAAAATGAAGTAGGAGGTGCTGCATTGATCGTTTATAAAATAAAATCAAGTAGAAGAAGGTTCAGAAAGTTGTGAAATGAGCGAGAGAGAGAGCAAAGGGATTTTAGAGAGAAAAGAAATAGAGAGTTTAAGAGAGAGATGAGGGAGTTTTAAGGGAATTGAGTTAGAAAATGAGCCAAAAATACGCAATGGATCATAGAATCGAGCAGGATATAAATTAGTATAACCGATATAGGAAATACAAGGAGAAACAGTAAGATTTATTATCGAATTATTATTCGTATAATTTTTATGAATTTATATGGATATGTGATTAGGAGGTTATATTGGATATGGCATTGAATGATTAAAAAAATTATTCGTGCTTACAGGACGTTTTATTGGACGATAAGATCAGGGTTGGATTTCGGAGGAGCGTAGGAAATTATGAAAATATAGGTGAGTAATCCACACTCACTTTTAATTAAGGTTAGATGTGTGATCACTTAAAGGAAAGATAACTAAAAAGATATGCCATGATTATTGCGAATGAATGTTAGTTGATATAGATTTTTATGAACTGTTAGAATTGCTAGAGTGCGGAAAATTGTTGATATGGTGTGCAGGGTTGCTCATATGCCATGAGGCCAATAGTCGAAGTGTTTTGATGTAATGATTTATTTATGATTTAGTTTGAATGATGCATGCACATAAATTACAGAAAAGATAAATTTAATTTCATATGGAAATTGGAAGCACATGCATATAGATGATTGAAATTTTTGTAATAGAAATAGTATAGTCATAGGTGAAATTCCTATTAAGATAAAAATAAAGTATATTTATGATTAATATTTATAAATGTCATTTCGTACATATATTTCATACCTGCTTTTATGACATTTATCAGGTTTTCGGCCAATTCGGCGATATTCCTATTCGAATTTACCCATATGAAAACTTACAAGGAGTTGAGTCCAGATATTTGCATGTTCCTATTCAAATTTACCCAGTTCTATTGCGTACTTTTCATCTTTTACTTTCTTGTTAATTTTAGTTTTAGCTATTATTTCCAATTCACAATTTTAATTATAAAGATCACTTTTATATATTAGATAATAGGTTACATTGACAGTACTAGTATTTCTCCCTCTCTGTGGAATTGACACTCGATACTCTGGTTCCTATATTATTGTTCGATAAGTATACTTGCCTAGTGAGCCATGATGTAAATTATTATTCTGCGTATCAAGTTTTTAGCGTTGTTGCCGGGGACGGTTCAATACTAAGAACTCAATTTATTTATTACTCTAATCACTTTATTTTTTTTATTTTCTACTTTTATTTTTTATACTTGTTCGTTTTCATCGGATTTTATGCTTGGTTGTGTGTTCTGGTGACTGTTCTTGTAGGTTTACAGGTGGTTTATGACCCGAAGTGATAATTCCAATCTCGTCAAAACTGTAACGCCCCGAAAATTCGTCCATTTTTAGTCGGAATAATGTGTGATGGAAAAAAATAGTTAATTCGTGTAATTGATGTTAGAAAATGTCTAAACATGGGTGGAATAATGTTTATTATAAATGGTAAGTATGCACGTATAAGAGATATAAATGTCGGGAAGATGAAAGGTGAAAAATGGGCAATTTATACCTGGGAACGGCCAGGGAACGGCCTGGAAACCGTTTCCCATGGCCGTTCTGGCCATTTGGCAGGCCAACATGAGGGAAACGGCTAGGGAATGGCTGGAGGCCATTTCCCAAGGCCGTTTCAAGCGTCTGAATGGTTTTAAAACACGCAAGTTTCATTTTGAAGAGAGAGAAAAACATACCCTCTTCTCATATGTCCCAAAACCCTAAGACCACCATTTCAACACTTCCAAACACCAAAATCTTACCCTCCACACATAAAAACTCTTTCATTGTGCTAAGGAAATGGAATCTTCATAAACCCTAGCGTTTTCTACGAGTTTCCAGCTAGGTAATCTAATTTCATCCGAAAATTTTAGTAAAAATTTGTGGATTCTTGTGTAGGGTTTTGTGGGTTTTAGTCGGGATTCTTGCGGGATTATGATTGTGACGTGATTTGGTTAGAATGGTTAGATTTTTGGTGATTTTAGGGTTAGGGAACTAAGGGTTTTGGGGGAAAATAGGATTGAGCATGAAAATCTGGTTTGAATAGGGTTTAATTAGTAGAATATGGTTTTTTATGTGTAGGAGGTAATACTCAGTGCTCGGAACGAGGCTAAACCGTGGATCGGTGTTCGGATTACGAGGTAAGTGCATTTTAACTCTTACTTAAAGCGGTTATGGATGTGTTATTGTAACAAATGGATTAATTGATGGCCTATAATGAATTGTTGGGATTGTTAGGCATAGGAGAATGATTATGGACGTGTGTATTTGATTGATGGCCTGCTATTTGGGTGTAAGTTACGATTGTAATATTTGCCTTGCTTTTGTCGAAATGGATGAGTGAATGTTAAATGTACATGTGAGTATGAAATTGTGTTATGAAAGAATGATATGTTGAATGGAGTTTGTATGCTTAATACGTAAGTGTGTTGCCACTTGTTTTAATATGATGGTTTTAGGGATGGTTGGTATGGTGACGTAAATGTTGTGTTGTTAGTATGTTTCTTGTGATTATTGTGTTGTGGCTAAAGGCTTTGAAAAATGGATTTGCATTCATTCATTTCATTTCATGAGGAAAGTATGAGCATTCTTGCATGAGATATGTGTATGAGGGTGCAATGGCCGTATTCATATTTATATGAGGGCATAATGGTCGTTTTAATAATCTTATGAGGGAGTAATGGTCATTTATCACAATTGTATAAGGGCGTAATGGCCAAATATGCAAAGGGATCGAGTGGAGTCTCTCCATTGCGAAGTTTAAGGCTCCAGAGCATTGCTTTGTGCATGTTGCATAACCATTGACACGATTTGCATTCATTCATTAATCATGAATTCAATGTGGGTGGTATGTTGAATTAAAATGAATGTATGAGGCTTAAGTATATGATCTTGGATTGGATGAATACGATATGGTTAAACTTATGATAATGACTTAGGGAATTATATGTTTGCAAGTGTTGGAATGGATGATTGTAATTGGGTTAAGTTGTGTGAATGAGTTGAATGTATTGCTTGGATTTGTGTGTGGGTATGTAACTCTGGAAGATGACATGTTTGTGTAAAAATGAATTGTGTAATTGCTGAAAAAGAATGACCTATAAGTATGCTAAGTGTTTGGAAAGGATACTAATCTTGAAAAGCAATCTGTGTTGTCTTCTGCAGGTGCAAACAGCCAGGGAACGGCCAGGTAGGGCGTTTCCCATGGCCGTTCCCAGGATGAACGACCACTAGGCCGTTTCCTCTGTTCTGGCTGCTGAAAAATAGTTGTCATGAATGTTTGAATTAGTGGAATGTGTCTATTGATTGAAATGCTTGAAGAGTCATATGCTATAATGCTAAGGGCTATATAAATGGTCTAATATGAAGGGCATAGATATAAATACAAAACCTTGTAACAACCTACGAATGAGATTTATGTGGAAAATGACTTAGAGAAATGAATAAAATTATATGGAAATGTGTGAATGAAGTGTTAAATATGGTATGAATATAAGCATAAAGATTGTATTGAAATTGTGAACCTTCTAATGTATGATATGAGTGTTTCCGTATGATTCGGTGATTTCTTGGGCCAAATTGGCCATATATGTTATAAGTGGTGAATCATGTACATCTTCATATGCACGACATGAATGTTCATTATGGTTATGTACTGAACTCTCTTGAGTTATATGAGTGAATGATAGTATTGCCCTGAGTTGGCCA
Organism: Breynia disticha f. nivosa; assembly: GCA_948193385.1. Lineage (NCBI taxonomy): Eukaryota > Viridiplantae > Streptophyta > Magnoliopsida > Malpighiales > Phyllanthaceae > Breynia > Breynia disticha. The sequence goes on along the minus strand of CANYCX011112487.1, from coordinate 7,057 downwards.
ATGTGAATATGCTGATTTATATCGTGGTATGGATAATTGTGGAACATTCATGTGCATATGTTTTGAGAGGATTGAGATGAATTGCATGAAGTTGCATTCATACATATTATTATTATTGTTGGCATGGGCATGTGTATGTTCATGCATTGAGATGCGGGAGCCTATGGATCATATGTGATAAAATAGGGGATTAGCCTAAATGTTGAGAACACAATATCTTGACTCTTAGTGTTATGTTTATGCCGAGCAAGAGCTCGATACGGGCAAGGACCGATGGATTGTGAGTTAATGGGGGATTAGCCTAAATTTGATTTGATTCTGGGCCAGTCCTGATGATTTGATAACGAACGAGAGCTCGATGATTTGATGTCGGGCTAGACCAGATGATTTTAGACCCCGGGGTACATATGTGTGAGGAAATGCATTAGCAATTCATCCTCATTCATTTGCATACATTGCATTGATCTGCACTGATATTGAGATGTGACCTTATGTGATTTATGTATGGTTGAGCATGACTTGTATTGGATAAAATTGATCGCTAGTATGAGGTTATGAATGAATGCGTGATGGCTCTGATATGAATTGATTTGTGATCGAGTACATGTGCGTTGATACAGTCATGTGAATTGTGATATATTTTGTATGGTTATGAATTGTTATGAATCGTGACAGATTACTTGTGATTAATGATATGTGCTCTTAAATGAGATTGTGTTATGCATTTATGTGCTATTGTATACGTGTGGGGTTTGATGTGAATTGCTTGGATTGATGGCGTTGTGAGGCTTATGTTTAAAAGAAAATGATATGTCTCAACTGTGTGTTACTGATCTTATGTGAGAATTATGAATGCGGTTATGACTGGATGTTGTGTGATTGTCTGTGAGATGGCTTTAGGGCGCCATGAGGGAGGATAGGTCGCAGAGGCTGAGGACTCCCCTGCACCTCAGCATAGTAGTGACACTGATGGAAAGCTTACTGAGTATTTAAAATACTCACCCATGTTTTGCTGAATTGTGTGCAGAGAGACAGGTATTAGGGACGGGACTCTGTGAGCGGCGAGGCTAGCAGTGCGGTACTGAAGGTCGGGCTCCCAGTTGTTTGTTGTTGTGTATAATTGTGCATACATACCTACATTAGTATAGATGGGATTGTAAACTCATCATCTAAATGTTTTTACATGGATTCTGCATTTTAAACTACTATTGATGGATGATTTATATTTATGTTTGGGCAAACTCTGTTTCCACTTTCTTTCTCTTGCAACTTGATTATTTTAAAAAGAAAAAAGATGGGTGCGAAATTTGTATTTATTCAAAAATGAATTTTACAAAAATTGGCGTCACAAAAACCAATCCTAAGATTGAACGCACAGTCCTCATTCCACGTCGCAAACAGCTTTTGAAAGATAAATCTACAATTTATCTCAAAAGCAAAAGTGACTCGAATTCGGACCACTCAATAACTCCAGCCATGGTAGAATAGAATCCAAGGACCATGTTTGACTATGCTCGATCGGACATGACATACACTACTTCTAATAACTTCAAGATCAAGCTGAATGTCATCCAGATGGTCCAGCAGTATGTGCAATTTGATGGCTTGCAGAATTAGGATTCAAACGCTCATCTCTCGAACTTTTTAGAGATCTGCAAAACATTCAAGATCAACGTTTTCTCAGATGATGCGATTAGACTCAGCTTGTTCCCTTTCTCTTTGTTGGGGCATGCCAAGCAGTGGCTCAACTCTTTACCACGAGAATCCATTGACACATGGGATGTGTTGGTTGAGAAATTTTTGACTAAGTATTTTCCACCTACCAAGACAGCCAAGCTGAGGAATGACATTTTCTCTTACGCTCAACTGGAGTTAGAAACCCTTTACAACATATAGGAGAGGTTCAAAGATTTACTCTGACGATACCCACACCATGGTCTTCCCACTTGGATGCAGGTTCAGACTTTCTAGACTGGTCTAAACACTAGTACTAGACAATCTATTTATGCAACAGCTGGGGGACACTGGACAGTACCATAAGAATCCCAGGAACTCATTGAGAAAGTGGCCATGAACAACTACCAATGGGATGCTACCAGAGCTAAACCAGTATGACAATCGGGAGTTTATGATGTTGACACAGTCACTACTTCGGCTGCACATGTTGAGGCACTCAGTAAAAAAATTGATGGCATTTCCTTTCCCTCGTCTAGTTCTACTAACCATATAACATCATAATTCAATTAAATATATAATCCATTCTTACTATTTTATTAGTAAACTTAATATTGGATAATTTAAAACTTTTTTCTTTCTGTTATATGCTATTATCACTTCTATCTATTAAAATAAAATCACGGATCAATAAAACAATAAAAACAGTGAAATTAGTTTGCAGCACGACTGTAACACTATATGAGAATGACCCGTGTTGATCAATACCCCCATGGGTAGGGCCTCGTGTTGATCCAAGCACGGCCCGTGTTGAACTATTGTAACCTGAAATAAACCTCTAATCATCCTGATAATACCATTTCATACTTATAAAGTTGTAATACCATGTCAATTCCATCAAACCATTCAATCTGTACTCATATCCAACAACAAACAAATATCATATATCATATATATATATATATATATATATATATATATATATATATATATCTAACATCAATATATCAACATCAACATTTATCAATAATCTTAAAATATACTATAACTATCACATAATCATCATATAATATTAGATACAAGTAATCATGGAAAATGCAGCTGGATCAACTCCTACATGGCATCTAGGGAAAGAAAGCAAATATCAGGCAGCAACTGACCCACCTGTACACTATCTCAAAATCTATCCAAGTCTTTGCCTGTACCTAAAATTAACATATACGATCGCAGTTTGTGAGTTGCAAGATCAGTGAGTAATCATTTAATCTTTAAATGTAAAACCAACCAAATTTCATAATCATTATAAATCAAATCTATCATATTATTTACCTTTCTTTTTGAATCATATAGTCTGTTTTCATATGGAATCGTTCATAATACATATAAAACATATCACTAGTTTGTGTATACTCCTATATCTAATTATACCTAACTTTCATCTCCTTAACTTTCGTCTCCGTATATTCCTAACTCTCGTATCCCTAACTCCTGTCTCCGTATGATCGATCATACCATATATAATAAACATCACCAAACCAATCACCTCCATATCATCTCCACCAATCATATCATATCCACCAATCATAATCAAACATAAAACAGACATATAAATGACGTTCATGTACCTGTTCACATTTCTATTTTATCATTTTTGTATACCTATTCATATCTTTTCACATATCCATATACATTTTCATTTCTATCATATATTTGCATAATCCAAAATTAACATTTAAATTCATATTCTTATTAATCAATCAATTCGTAAATCATAATCATCATTTACTTTTATTAAATAGTGAGTCAGATTACTCACCTCCTAGCTAAAGTATTTGGACCGATAAGTACCCGAACTCTATCCTGCCTGTCTAACCTGTCGCCCTTTGCAGAATCTCGATATCGAATTATGGATCAATACCTTGCTTACCTCTAAGATCGGATTCATGTTTTTACGAGTTAATTCCACCAGAATATCCTTTTCTCTCTACATTCTCTTAGTCTCTCTCTCTAAGTTTTTACAAAATGAGTTTTCAGTTGTGATTTATGTTAAATACATTTCATATAATCAGCAGACCGTGTGGTATTGGCACGACCTGTTCTGGATACAGACATGCCACCTCATGTTTCAATTTTAACATTTCTGCATGTTTAATAGCTCAACACGACCTAATCCACTGCATGTTATATCCTGAGGAGATGCAGTGGATGACCTGAATGTTATCTCCTATACTGTTTACATTATGGGTTTTCCTATTTATATGGTCATAGATTTTGGTGCATCCTATTCATTCATTGACTATGATCATGCATTAAAATTTAATATGGGGGTAGAGACTTTAGATTATGTTATAGAGATGTCAATGTTGTCTGGGGAAGGGGTGAGAGTGAAAAAGGCAGTTAAAGCTTGTCCGATAGTGATAGGCGACCGTGTATTCCATGCGGATTTGGTGGTGATTCATCTAGAGAGTTTTGGATTGATTTTGGGCATGGATTGGCTCTCGAAACATAGAGCCATGGTGAATTATTTCTCAAAAGAAGTGTTAATTGATGTTAATGGGCGAAAGGAGATATTATTTGTGGGGGATAGGAGAGTAATACCCTCATGTTTAATATATGTCGTACAAGCTGTGAGCTTGATGAAAGAAGGATGTGAAGCGTACTTGGCTAGTGTGGTGGATACCACGAAACCTAGTGTGGGGTGTCTGAAGTTCCAGTGGTATGTGAGTACCCGGATGTACTTTTGGAGGATTTTCCAGGATTACCTCCTTTCCGAGAGGTAGACTTTGAAATTGTGACCGTACCAGGAACAGCTCCAATATCGATAGTACCCTATCGAATGACGTCAGTAGAATTGAAAGAATTGAAGAAGCAATTGGAGGAATTACTTGATAAGGGGTTTATTCGACACAGTATTTCTCTGTGGGGAGCATCAGTGTTATCGATAGTATGAGGCTATGTATCGACAACTGTCAGTTGAATCGTGTGACGATAAAGAACAAATATCTGTTATCCCGAATTGATGATCTTCTGGATCAGTTAAAGGGCGTTGTGATCTTCTCAAAAATCGACCTAAGGTCGGGTACTGGCAGTTGAGGGTAGAGGAAAAGTCAGTGCTGAAGACAGCGTTTAGAACCTGATATGGCCATTTTGAGTTTACGGTGATGCCATTTGGGTTGACTAACGCTCTAGCTGCATTCATGTCCTTAATGAATAAAATTTTTCAGCCCTATATGGATACTTTTGTGGTCGTCTTTATTGATGGCATATTGATTTATTCTAAGAGTCGAGGTGAGAAAGAAGAACATTTGCGGGTAGCATTACAAATATTACGAGATAAGCAAAGTATGCTAAGTTCTCTAAATGCGAATTTTGGTTGGAGGAGGTTGCATTTTATGGACATGTAATCTCTAAATACGGTGTACAACCCTATCCCTCAAAGATTAAAGTTGTGGAAGATTGGAAAGCTCCAAAGAATGTGACAGAAATACGGAGTTTTCTAGGCTTGGCTGGGTATTATCGACGGTTCATCCAGGATGTTTCAATCCTTGCGAGGCCGCTGACCCGTTTGCTAAGGAAGAATGCCAAGTTTGAGTGGGATGAGATGTGCCAAGGCAATTTTGAGGAGATTAAGAAGAGGTTGATTGAGACACCGGTATTGACTCTGACTCCGGTATTAGCTCTACCATTAGAGAACGGAGAGTATGTGGTCTACACTGATGCTTCTGGGATGGGATTAGGTGATGTGTTAATGCAGAATGGTAAAGTCATTGTGTATACATCGAGACAGTTGAGGCCACATGAGCTGAATTACCCGACGCACGACTTAGAACTTGTAGCGGTAATTCATGCTCTAAAGACTTGTGGGCATTATCTTTACGGAGAAATCTTCAAGATCTTTATGGATAACAAAAGTTTGAATTATGTCACTACCCAGAAGGAGTTGAATCTTAGACAACAGAGGTGGATTGAACTGCTGAAAGATTATGATAGCTTGATTGAATACCATCCTGGAAAGGCTAATGTGGTGGCCGACGCTTTAAGTAGGAAAACACTAATGAAGGGTGATGTTCTTACATACAATGTGGAGTCACTGTTTGCGATGCGAAAGTTGCGACTGGAACTCCAAGTGATTGAAGAGGAATTGCTGGCAAATATATCGGTGAGGCCGATACTCAGAGAGCGAATAATGGAGAAACAGATGGAAGATGAGAAGCTGAGACTTATTAAGAAGAAAGTGGAACGGAAAGAGAAACCCCCTATGTGTTTGATGAACAGGGAATTTTCCATTGTGGAAAGAGACTTTGTGTGCCAAATTTTTCGAAATTGAAGGAGGAAATCCTTCATGAAGCACATTCCTCTCGATATGCAGTGCACCCATGCAGTATCAAGATGTACAGAGACTTGAAACAACTGTATTGATGGTCGGGTATGAAGAGAGAAATTACTGAATTTGTGGCCAAATGTTTGAGTTGTTACTAGATTAAGGCTGAACACCAAGCTCCAGCTGGAAACCTTCATTCTTTAGCTATTCCAAAGTGGAAATGGGAGATGATAACCATGGACTTTGTGGTTGGATTTCCCAGAACATTTCGGAATCACGACATAGTGTGGGTGATAGTGGACAGATAGACAAAATCTGGGCATTTTCTGGCAATCAAACAGGATGATTCCTTGGATAAACTAGCAGAGAAGTATGTTGCCAAAGTGGTGAGACTTCACAGAGTGCCAATTTCCATTGTGTCTGACAAGGATCCTCGATTTACTTCACGATTCTGGGGTAGTTTGCAGGAAGCTATGGGTACGAGACTGCATTTTAGTACATCTTTTCATCCCCAGACTGACAGACAGTCAGAAAGAACGATACAGACTCTGGAAGACATGATGAGAGCATGTATTCTGGAGTTCAGAGGTAACTGAGATGAGCACTTTCCATTAATAGAGTTTGCATATAACAACAATTATCATTCCAGCATCGGAATGGCACCGTACGAAGCTCTGTATGGCAGGAAGTGTAGAAGTCTAGTGTTTTGGGATGTTGAAGGAATATGACAGATTGTAGGTCCCAAATTGGTGCAGTAGACAGTGGAGAAAGTTTAGGTGATTAAGAAATGTATTAAGGTTGCCCAAGACCGTCAGAAGAGTTACACTGATAAACATCAGCGGGAAATCACCTATGAGGTAGATGAGAAAGTTTTCTTGAAAGTATCGCCCTGAAGAGGTGTGTTACGGTTCGAAAAGAGCAGAAAGCTAAGTCCTAGATTCATTGGCCCCTATGAGATCATAAAAAGGGTAGGACCCTTAGCTTATCAGCTACGATTACCAGATGAACTTTCTCGACTACATGATGTGTTTCAAGTGAGCATGTTGAGGCGGTATCGATCAG
>CANYCX011111562.1:0-10910 GCA_948193385.1 Breynia disticha f. nivosa | reverse complement strand
TCGATGAATTCTAGCTCGGTTAAGGTTTTGGAAATTTTAGTTTAGGTTTTGGGAAGCTTCAAACGTTTTTGGTTGGAAATGAGAAGAGAAATGGTGGCATGTATCATATATATATATATTCTCAATTTGACCGTTTCGCCCCCGACTACACCCTCAATCATTCTTTTCACTTTCTCTCTCCCGGTTTTTCCTATTCTTACCAAATTTTTAAATCTTAATTTATCTTACACTCTCCCACTAATATTTTATTAAAAATATTTTGCGAATTTTTTTTATTCGCACAATTATTAAATAATTCAAAAATTCCCAAAAATTCTTAAAATTGAGGGCGTTACACAGATTATCATCCACTCCCACCATATATATTTCATAACATGTATATAAGAGCATAACATCTCATTACTTTCATTCCATAACACAATCATCAATACAACCCATAAACACACAAGAAATCTTAACGTAACTATTTCCTCACATGCGACACATGAATATACCAACCAAACATGTATCATAGTTCACATGTATGTTATTGCCTCAATGCATCATACAATGCCATGCTCTGGAGTCTTTCCATTTTTCAAGAGAAAATCCATTCTCTTTGCACATATTGACCATTAGGCCCTTGTTTTAATTTGCGTTGTGACCATGAGGTCCCACAACATACAAGAGAGAATCCATTCTCATTTGCGCGTCCTTGGCCACAAGGCCCCTGTTTTTCATTTAAGGAGAATTCACTCCATTCGCGCATAATTTAGCCACGAGGTCCCAATATGAACACACAATGGAATGCTCATACTCATGTCGAAATGCTATGCCATGATCATATTTAACAATACAAGTCCCAACATAACAAGTTCTGTTCACCATCATGCATAACATTTCCAAGAACAATTTCATCCATAATATGAACATCAAAATCCAACCAATATTTCTCAAACGTCATATACCATCAACAAGCACAAAGTTTGGTTCATGAGAAACCATATCGAATCAACATAATTACGCCACAAATTATCACATCATCAAACCATAATCAACCGAAATCACATTCGTTAATTTACTTCTCACACATTTTCCACACAATTCTATTCTGATCAAGAACATCATATCAATCCAAACCAACATATAACAACCAAAAACATTAAGTAAGTGCAAACCAGCATTTACCTCTGGCTCCGATGCTCGATCCGTCGCTCGATTCCCAAGTTGGGTTCTGAATATCGTTCCCTACACAAACACAATAATGTTTTCAACCATTTAACACAAGATGTGGTTATTTAAACCCCTAACACAGATTTCTACACAATCTCTCAAAAACTGCCAAAACCCCCAAAACCCTAATTTCTTGAATCTTAAACAAAATCAAGGTTTCGAGCTAATCGATTTATAGAATCTTATTATAGAACAAAAACCCGACATAACCATATGAAATGTGCCTACTTTCACCCACCCAAATCAGGTTGTCAAGGAACTTACCTCGTTCTTTCTTTGTTTTGGAAATGTGCAAGGATTGAGTTGGGGAGAAGGGAAAATCAATGAGATTAGATGGATTCTTGGTAGTTTCTGTGGTGGAAATGTGTTTGGATTGAAGGTTTTGAGTGTGGAGAGGTTTAGGGTCCGTTTTGAGGAGGGTTTGGTCGAAAACCCTATTTCTTTCTCTCTCCCTAACTTGTCCCGCTCGTTCTAAATTTTAAACTGCTACGTGATCCGATCAGTTTTGGGAACGGTTTAGCAAACCGTTTGCCATCCCGTTTGCACGTTCTGGGCAGCTTTTCCAGATAGAACGGTTTGGGGAACAGTTTGACTAATACCATTCTCCATCCCGTTCAATCTCTCTGTCCAACACATATGTTAAAACGGTTTGGGGAACTATTTTCTCAACCGTTCTCCATCCCGTTCTCGACCAGTTCTGGGCATTTTTCCGCGACTTCCCTCGAAATTATGCCACGGTATTTTTGGAGCGTTACAATAATAACAAAATTGTTATATTAAAATTAATGAACACTAATGAACATTAATGAACATGAACATCATACAGTATAATGAACAATTATTAACAAATATGAAAGCTATGAATTGAAAAATCAGTATTGACTAAATTTTATTAATTTTGCTAGCAAACTGGCTTTCTGTTGTATACTTATTAATAGAATGAACAAATATGTACAAAAATGAACTTTATTTATTATCCATTTTGTCGTAATTTTAATGTTATTTATATGAACAAATGTCAACAAAAGTGAACTTTTGTTTATTCGTAATTTTAAATGGCATTACAATTTAAGTAACCAATGAAAACACAAAAGTAAATAATTGAGTTTAAATGATCAACAATAATGAATATAAGCAAATATGAACAAAAAAAATTTTGTTCATCTAGATTGACGAGTATTATTTTGGATTTTTTTTGAAAAATAAATTCTAACATACCGCATGGATTTACAAAATGTTACAACACAACATTTACATTTTCAAATTGAGAAAATTGTTTGAATATTAGTGAAAAAATGTAAATACATTTAAATATAATTACAATTAAGAAATACCTGACGATTTGATGATTCTTTTGATAATTATAGATTTCTGTTATATATTTAAATGTTATGTTTTTTAATTTCAAATGATGTTATTGGTTTGCCATCATTTTTCCTACAATTAAGGAGGTTTGATAAGTTTCTGAATAAAAGTGATAGTTTTTTTTTTGAATTTAATTGAAATGGGACAACTCACTATTTTCTGTTAATGAGCATTTTCAACCTTTTAAAATTTAAATAAAGTATTCATAGAAGATTATAAATAATTTATGATATTTACACAATAGAAAACATACATAGATATTTATACACAAGACAATTTTATATAAGGCATTGGTGTAATTTTTTTGGACAATATTATAGCTTGATTTTGGGTGGAATGTGGAGTTTGAAATTTGATTTACATTTGCAAGTAAAAGAAAAGAATATTGTGTAGTAACATAAAAGAAATCCACTGCTGTCGCACATGAGAAAAGGTTCAATTTGTTCTGCATGAAAAATCATTCTACAGAGAACAAATAAACCAAATTTTTGGAGGAACAGAAATAATTTTAGCAATAAAAGTAAACGCATTGAAAAGCTACTTTATATTAAATTGTTATTTGGACTGAAATATTATAACAGTGGATGCCAATGTCTTATTTTTTTGTTAGGTTTATTTCATTACCGCAAAGGTTTCAAGGCATATAATTCATCTAATCCTACTTGGGAAAAATGAATAAAATTTTCCTCTATATATTAATAACAAATAAAATTATAACATCAATGGGAGTTCTATTTCGGATAAGAGAGGAAATATTTATCCGGTCAACCATGGTAAATTATAAATAAAAGGATTAATTATATAGTATATTATTTTTTTTATTTGTAAAAATATAAATATTTTAAAAAATTTTATATAATAATATTTTTTACTTTTTTGATTGTATTTTATATAAAATGAACTTTTGTAAATATAAATTTAAAATAAATTCAGATAAATTTATATAAATTTAAATATTATTATGCATAAATTTATAATTTTATAAATTTAAACTTAATACAAATTTCTAATTTAATATATATTAAATTATTATATTTTTTATAATTTTTTTAAAAATTTAACTAATATATAATTTTTTTTTATTGTTTTAAACTAAATAACTTCATATAAAATGTATATTAATTTTATCTCCTCAAAACTGAGTTAAATTTATAATTTAATAAATAAAAATATAAAAAAAATCTTAAATAATAACTAATATTTAAATAAAAATAAAAACAAGATAGATATGCAATCAAAGGGTACATTAACAATTTTTGTTGCTGAAAACTGAATTATTTGCAACCAACCATCCCGTTAAAAAAGATGGCGAAGGTGCAAATGAAGTAGAGATTTTTAAAATGGAGAAGGTGCAAATGAAGTAGAGATTGATTCTTAAAGAGTAAAATTAAATGTAATTTCATGATGGTGTCAGAATCGGGCATTAGATAGGGAACAGATTCAGCCCTGCTGAAGAAACTGCACATAGCCTGAATATATATCTCTGTCTATCTACAAAAGTCAAACAGGAAAGCAAAGCTAAAATAAGCAGCCTAGTGAAAGACAAATGTTAAAACAGAAATCATTCATTCATTCCAATGTTTTAAGAAGCCTAAATAAGCCAGCTGCTTCTCTGATTCGCGAAAACTCTATGCAGAAAGCCTGCACTTCGATGAACAGATCCTTGACTGCAACCAACAACACCCACAACAAACAAACACTTGTGTTATTAAGAATTTCAATCCTCGTTATCTAAACCAACAATATTATCACATCATATCTCACTAGTCCAAGCCTCTCACAAATTCATCTTTTTTTATTAATCTATCTATATACAGTTTAATGAACTTCTAGTTACATGCATTTGAGGGGAGACATTAGGCATTGAGTAGTTAAAATTATTACTAAAATCATCACTCCCTCCATTTTCCTACAACTCTCTCTCACTACCGTTCTTCAAATTTTAACCGCTCAGTTATGTCTTTTGCAACATCTTTTGGTGTGTCAATGCACAACTCTCTTGCTCACCATCTAATTCCTAGCACTAGCAGGTTGGGCAAAAAAATAAATAAATAAAAAGACGAGCATACTTACCGTCAATTATTCTATTTCGGATTAGACTCTGAAGGAAGACACAAACAAGTCTCACAAGCCTATTTTGCATGTACTTATCCTGGAAAATAAAAAAGATGAAGGAAAGGTATTATTTCATCATACATTGCTAATTCAGAAATTAATCCATAATGACAATCAAGTCTCACAACAGTACCAATAAAAAAGTTCACCACTTGCAAAATCAAGTTACCTTAATATTTTCGCAGGAAGATATACAATTCGTTATGTACATACGTACAAACTCCTTTGGCAATTCAACTGCTGTCGTCAGTCTGTTTACTACTTCCATCGAGTGCAGACTCATTTCCATGTTGACTAGTACTGTGAAGTACCTGAAATAATATAACCAGAAAAGTATTAATTATCAGCTATGCATATTTCACTTACACAAAAAAACTAATTGTGTGTGCTGGATGCAAAAATAACTAAACGAGTGTTTGTGCGAGCGTGTATGCGCAAAAAGGAAACAAGAAAAGAATTCAACAACACATACTCAGAAATTTCAGGAGAATGTATCAACTTTGTAAGAACCTCAACTGCAATAAGTGGATTATTCTCCACCAATTCCTGAAGACAATTCAGCATTTTGATTTCAAGATAACATATATTCAACAGTTGCAAGTGTTATTAAAGGCGAGCGCCTATGCATTGAGGCGAGGCGAGGCGAGGAGATGCCCCAGCGCTTCACCACACTCCAGGCGAGAGACCTTTAAAGAGGCGGTGCCTAGGCGAGCGCCTTGGTTAATAAGCCCGCCTCGTTAAATACTTAAAAAAAGGCCTTTTTTTTACAAAGAAGCATGTTTGGTTGTTTTTGTGTGTTGTGGGTTCTTTTGCTTTTGAGTTTTATGTTGTTTTTTACGAGGAGAAACCTTCATTTGTGTATTAAATCTACTAAAATTAAACATCTAAAATTTTAGCCCAAACATACGAAACTTAAAAAAGAAAAAAAAACAAAATTAAGAGATTGTAATGGCAACCTATTCTATTCAATCTTGCTGATTTCAACTCACTTATTCTGAATTTATTTGCTAAATCAACCAAAATACATATTTTACAACTCCTCAAAATCCCTTTCTATATTTAAATTGCTTATTTGGTGAAGATTTAAAGTATTTTTTTTTCAAAAATAATTATTATTGCTTTATTGCTCGGGCCAAGCACCTAGCGCTGTGCCTCTCGCCTCAGGCAATGGAGGGCCTTAGCACCTCAAGAGCGCCTTTCGCCTTTAATAACTCTGGTTGCAAGTCCGGAATATTATACATACTGGTAGTTTCCTTGGTGTCAACCCACAATGATACACAAGCTTTGGGTCATTTGCCAACTCCCGAAAAACTTGCTGGACAAGTCAAGGTACAAGCCTGGAGTCACTTTTCATTTCAATATAATCGATATTCATAAACAGTAATAGCACAAAGAGTAACCAATTTTTCCCTGTATGAGAATACTTATTTGCAGAAGCAAACAAAAATTATTTGGAAAAAATAAGTAACCAATTTTTTCACGTATGAGGATACTTATTTGCAGAACCAAACTAAAATTATTTGGAAAAAAAAACAAAAAGTTGATCCAGCAAGAGCTCGGTGAATAAGAAATAAAACCAATAATAAAAGAATACTTAACTCAAGTTTCTCAACTAATGCTCTACATATGCATAGAGATGGCTAAATTTCAGAAAACTTCATCATGAACAAAAAGGAAAGACTTCACGAACCAAAAAAGTTTCTAAATGCCAACAAGAAAGGACAATAAAAATTCACAGATTTGAATGCGTGTTCAATTACAAATGTGTACAAGAACATCAGAGTTATTTGAAATAAAAAAAAAATTGATACATGCAGTCAGTTTAAAAATTCATAACAATTTTCATGCCCCACGTCCCACAAAAAACTAAATTGACCTAGCCGCCACCATAAATCTGTTAGCCCATTAGACATCAATAAAAACGGATGACAATAAAAATTTCTAAGCGAAATTCTAGGATCTCGTTTGATTGACTATAATTCATATTCCATGAACTTCTTAATATATGAGCAGAACAAAACTGTATTAATTCTGTTAATTCACCAACATGTGCACGTGTTCGATAATAAATTAGTACCTCCTGTTGTGCAGGTGCTAAAGAACCCTTCAAAGCTTTTGTAATCAAATCCCTAACCGCTGCCCCCCTGCTGGTATCAGCACACATGCCTTGATCCCATAACAGCTCGTGACTGTTGTCCGGATTGAGCCAGACAAGCTGGAGTTCAACAGAATAATTCAACCAAGTAGGCTCCAACAATCAAATCAAACAAGAAGACTAAAACAATTATTTCAAACATTCAACGAAAACAAAATATCCTTACCTCACCATCTTGTACGGGCAAAATTGGTGGTCGAGGCCGGATCCACTGAGGACCAATTCCCTCTAAAGCAGAGTTTGCTAACAATCCAGTTAAAGCCTCATCTCTATCCCCAGATCCAACTTTTGGTTTCACTCCAGATTGCAAATCAAATCTACAGTGCAACAGAGTCCATGCATGCAATAACAACATTACAAAGAATGAAATGTCTCTGAATAGAAATTAGAGGCATGAACAGAAAATAGAAAGTGAATGCCTCTGAACACAGCTCCTTCATTTTCATGATACGTACTCTGGTGAATTTGCATCACAGCCACGGGGTACATCTGGGTCTGGAACCACATTTTTCACATAAGATTTTTTGAAAGCAGAACTATATGTTTCCTGTTGAACTTTATCACAATACTGATGCAGCAACTGGTCATGTTGTGGAAAAGCCTTGAAAGTAGTAAAATCAGTTTATCAGCTAGTGATGCATCATAGATATGATAGTACGACAACCCTGAAAAATGTACAGAATTCACTTACCGGAGCTGAAGAAGGTTCAAAAACTTTAATGTAGTGTGCAGCTGATTGTTTCAGAAACTGTAAATCAAATGCAAAAACCCTCTTCAGAAAATAAAGATCAGAAAGCATAACAGTGATCAGACTAACTCAGAAAACAAAAGGGAAAAAGGTCAAACTTGTGCACAAGTTATTACAGAAGGGGAAAAAAAAATAAACAAAAAGAATTGATAATCTCCTACAACAATCAAATTCTACACAGGAAATAAATAACCAGCATCTCTAATCAAATCAACAAGATTACAAGCATTGATCATCCAACCAAATAATGTTCAATGAAAGATGCCCAATTCAAGAAATATTCCAAATCAAATAAGCTCCAATGCGTGAAAGTGTTCAAAGTTTGAAAGCATGTTCAGTCACAGATTATCTACTTCAAACTTAAGTAAAGAACTGAAAATGAATAATTTAAACTATAAGCCATCGGCAAAAAGAAACAGTAGAACCTCTTTGGTGGCATTAGAGCCTCCTAATCCTAACAACTGAAGAATAAATGCTCTCTCATATTTTTCAGCTTCTTCATCACACGCAGCCTGCAACATGCCATATACAAAAACATATAATCCTCAATCAGCGATCACGAATGACATGGTAATTTTATACTAATCATTCAAAAAAAAGTCCGGTAAAATAGAACAAATTTTAGCAAACAACAGATGTCCAATGGAATATATGAACAAATCATTGCAAACAAAAGATGTTTACGGCAATTTTACAAAAAGAAAAACAAAAAAAATACACTGCTAATTTTTTATTCTTTCAAGTCCAGCAAATGGCTATAAAAAAATATTAAATCAGTAGCATTTAGGATCTCTGTTTACAAAAAGACATAGATAATTTGATTGCTTACGTCAATAATGTTGTATATGAAGGGGTTTGCAGACGGTTCTTGAGAGGAGTATGCTTGAAGAAGAATCGCAAAACATATCAAACGCTCAGCAGCCTTGAGCATCTTTTTTCCCTGCAATATTACAATATGCACCAATCAGAAATAAATGTTCAACACCGTAATAATGTTCTGTATCAAACAAATACAAATGCATCATTAGCCATTGTCTCTCATATTCGAATCACCATATTCTGGTTTGCGATGGTAAAAGAAAGCCAATATTTCACTGCACTACAACTTTGCAACAATAAACCCTTAGCATCAATACCAAAAGTTATATCATCTAATAGTTGCATCAGTGAGAAGTAACCGCCTGAGCACAATACAGATGTTTGTATATTCAGTCGTATTGATTGATTGCC
The DNA here is from genome assembly GCA_948193385.1 of Breynia disticha f. nivosa. Taxonomy (NCBI): domain Eukaryota; kingdom Viridiplantae; phylum Streptophyta; class Magnoliopsida; order Malpighiales; family Phyllanthaceae; genus Breynia; species Breynia disticha. The sequence goes on along the minus strand of CANYCX011111562.1, from coordinate 2,085 downwards.
TTAGTCAAAGAAAAGTTCAAAACTAGTCAAATTAAGAAGCAGACGACATAAACCAGAGAGGTTTGTATATTCTGTCGTATTGATTGATTGAAATAATTAATCATCTCAATTTAAATAGCATTCACTATTCTAATCTAAAGAAAAAGAAATCTAAAGTCCATAGCAAGCTGCAACCAAAGTCTACAAACACCGACAACTACCAAAACCTAATATACCAGAAAAATTCAACTATTCTTTTATTTCTTTGTCTGTTTTCGAATAGACCAAACTTATGAAGAACAAGAAGCTAATAAAACCGAATGAATCACAAAGAATGAAAAAAAAAAACCTAAAATGTGGAGAAATAGAATTAATACCTGTAAGAGAAGCAAGAGAGAATTAGAAAGAAAGAAAAGACGGTTGGAAGAGAATTTAGAAATGACGTCAGCGAGGATTTCATGGAGGGGACGTTGGTCGGATCTAAGAAGAGAGAAGAGAGTAGTTGTTTCTTCGTAGCTGAGAGCCATCATTATTTTGTGTTCAATTCAAGAATTGCCAATTCTTTATACGCTTAATTCCCAATCTCTCATGTCCTACTAACAGTCTTCGCGTCGGACCCCTACTCCTCCTCTGGCCTCTCCCACCTCAATTTTTATTCCCGGAAATTCTTAGCCTTTTGCATATTAGTCCTTTCGAGTTTGAAATTATCTATAACAGTCCTTTAATGTTAACTCCGTTAGAAAATCTATTCAGAATATATAAATGGAAAGAGTGAAAGACCCATTGACTAACACACTAGGGTTAATCACATATATGATACTATTTGAAATTATTTTAAAATAATTAATAAATAAGTGAACATTACATGAAAAAATAATCTATTACAAATATTTATATTACAAATTTTGAAATACTTCCTTATATACAATATTTTAAAATTACCCATGTTGTCTTCATCATCACATATATCTTCAGACCAGATCTTCTTTTGACTCCAGAAATAACAACATACAATTGACCGTGATAAAAAATAGTTTTTGAAGGTAAAGCCCAAAATGCGAAAGAGATTATCCTAGACTTTTGTTGACATACAGTGCAAAGCAAACAACTAATGGAAAATCTCTTCTCTGAAACTTAGGGCAACTTGAAATCTAAAGGCGTCAAAAGTAAATGCGATACAAAAACTTTGTGCCTAGCATTGCACTCAAATATTATTTCACCTTCTATAACATTTTTTTCCCAATTGAGTAATTGATAATCTTGTACCATTACATAGTCTAAACAATTGGTTTATATTGCAGGTAACATAACTTGAACATCAATTTTTAAAGTTGGCTCGTGATTTGGCATTCCTGATGTAGTAATTTGTTTAAAAATTCTGGCATGTAAATCTCGTTGCAATTACTTGATGTCTCTTCTATTTTGCATACACTATCAGAACTCAAGTAAGTTACTTCTTCGCCGAGCCAAATTAAAATCACAAAGTCATTCACCTTGTTTACCACATCAAGTGTAGGAGCAAGGATTGCATGTTCTTATAAGCAAGTCACACTTTTATAATTTTTTAACATATCTGGATATGTATAGTCCATAATGGATGCAAGGGTTACCATTTTACCTCTAAAAGGAAGATCGTAACTATTGTTTCTACTCCATTTGGTTACAAAAGGTAAAATTTGTCTAAAATTACTGCCGAAAGTAACCATTTTACCTCCAAAAGCAAGATCATTACTATTGTGTCTCGAGAATCATAAGACATCTCTGAAGGTTTCATCTAATGCTTCAAATAATATTTATGAACCATCAATGCTTCATCTCATATGATTAGTCGTGCTCTTTCTATAAGTTCCACTAATGGACTGCCTTATTTGATATTGCAAGTTGAATCATCATTGATTACCAATGGAATGCAAAATCTCAAATGTATTGTTCTTCTGCCAGGAATTAAGAGAGAAGCTATACCACTTGATGCAACAATTAGAACATCTCTCCCATTGAATGCAAAGCTGATGATAATGTTTTTCAAATAAACATTTTTTCAGTGCCTCCATAACCATACACGAAAAAACGTTGTCGTTATCATCATTGACGGAATTCATGATTGTT
>CANYCX011111467.1:0-26711 GCA_948193385.1 Breynia disticha f. nivosa | reverse complement strand
TTTTAATTTATGAATGCCTAAAATTAAAATTTTACGAGATGATTATAAATATATTAAGCTTGATATGCTTAATACCCTAAAATGATAAAAGTTAAGAAGATATGTTGAGATTGAATTTTGAGAAAAAGAAATGAAAGAAGTCTAGATTAGAGGAATGACATATTCCTAGTGGGGGATATGGAGTTATTCCCTGCGCACATTCAAATCTTACGAATTAATTAAAGTATGAGATACTTACTGAGTATTGAAAAATATACTCACTCTTTGTATAAATGTCTGAATGATGCGCAGAACGTTAATGGCAGCCGTTGGACCAGAGTTGCAGTGATCGTTTGCAGAGCTAGCGATTGTCTGAGGTTGAGCTCCAGTTTTACTGTTTCGTGTGCTTCAAGTTTTATTGTGGATTTGTACATATTTTAAAATATGTAATAATTTGAGTTTGGATTTGTTTTCAAACTTATATTTCCTTCCGCTGTAAAATATTTTATGCTGTAACTGTTTTGGGCCTAAGTATGTTTTGAAAATAATTTTCGTTTATTTTCTTTCTCCTCCTGATTTTTAAATTCGTATTTACTCTGATTTACAAATAATTTATGAAGATTACTAATTTAAAAGAAAAAAGGAATTAAAATTTGAGTGTCACAAAAACAATATAACTTCAAACAATTATTACAATTAAAATTGAGATTTAATCTATTTTTATTAATATAAAAAAGTTCATGATTAAACACCCATAAAAATAATACCTCTGAATTTTCTGTGTATTCTTTTTATAAATCATATGTACACAAAAAAAAATTAGACTAGAAATATTATTATTTTTTATATAAATTTTAATTAGTAAAATTGGATTTATTTTTAAAAAAAGAATTCATTAAGGAAATTGTATTTCCTTGAGTTTAGTTAAAAAATTCCCTTCTCCGGAACTCGGTAAGTTGAAAAGTTTACTTTTCAGAAAATACAAATCGATTTTTAACTAAATGAACTTATTTTTTTTATTTCTTAAAAGACTACACTTTCTTAGTCTATTAATCTCAATTAAATATAATATTAATTGAATAAATATTTAATATACTATAAAAAATTAATGACACGATTACGACTTACGTAAATTGCTCTTTATAGTCAATGTTGTTGGTGCGGTGGCTTCGTAGGACTTTGAAAAGCCACTTAAGAAACCTCTTCTTGGTGGTGGGGCCCATGTTTAAATCTGTCACTGTTTTCAACTAAATCCACGTCATCTACCGTAGCAACGGAGATAGGTACGGTACTTTGCACTTCCTTGGGTCCCACCCACCTTGCCGTACAATCCTTCTCTAGGGATATTATCTCCTACGAACACATCCATTACGCTACTGCTTTTCCACCTTTCGATCGGTTGCCACCTGGCTATTAATCACCATCCTACGGCTTCTGTTCAATTTCCTTACGCTATCTCAACCTATTTTCTTGTATTCCTGATCTACCCTTTCATAAAATTGAACAAAAGTCAATTTTAGTTTCATAAATAAAATTGCACCACCTTCTAAAAGCAAAAAACAAAGTCTTTATATGGGAAATTATTTAAATTTAATAATATTTTATTATTATTATTATTATTATTTCATCCGACTCATTTTAAATATCATAAAATTATATTTTAATTATTTAAAAAAATATTATAATTTATTTTTCATAAAATGATATTGTATATATTAATAATAAATACTCATAATCTAAAAGAATATTTATTTTATAGGATTAATTAAATGTTTTTATGCAGTTCTCATATAAGAATATTTAATTTTTTATAACCAATACAAACAACTATTTACTAGATCAAATTAAATTTTTGATATATTTAATTTAAATTTAAAATTTGATATTTATTAAAATATAACTTAAATATAAATACCAACAGAATATTTTAAAATTTCGACTGACTTCACCGATCGAATGAAAATTTAATGATCTGACCATTATATTAAAGATTGAAGATATATTGAACTCAATAAAATATATAATCCAGTCGGCCATACAAAAAATTCAATTGATCGGAACATTTTAAATAAATTTAGTAATATTTAATAATATTTTTATTTTAAATTTTAATATTTATTAATTATTTTATGTAATTATTATTTATTTAAACCGACTAATAATCAAATAATATGTTTAATAGTTCGAATTACTGGCTAGGTGGAGTTTTAAAACACTTTAGTAGGACAAAAAAGTCATTACAAAGAAAGTGAATAATATAATCATGCACACATCGATGCTCACTCACTCCACTTTATCTTCCCCAACAATTCTCTCCGCCACCATCACCACCCTTCTCTCCATTTCTCCGCCTCTCTCTGCTTAACTCACCGCCACCACCCAATCCATAATCATTCCCATTCCAACCGCTGAAACATATTAAAATGAACCGATCCGGGAAAACCCGCATCCGGTTACCTCTCTCTCAAACCAAACCTACTATCCACCCACTTCTCCACCTCCGTCTTCTCTTCCTCTTTGTCCCCACCTAAAATTTAAGCTCCAACTACAACCTTAGAGCTTTTGTTTGGAAAAAACTCATATTTTTTTTTGTAATGCAAAAAATATCCTTGCTTTGCCCGAGAACAGCCAGAAAAGACTTTTTTTTGAATCCAAATGTCTCCTCCGTTGATCTTTACTTTGACAGATGATTTACTCTCGAAAGTCAACGAAAAGCTTCAATCTTCCGCTGATAAAAAAACATTTCGACTCGCTTGTAAAGATTTTTACCGGGTCGAATCAATGACCCGGACTAAAATCCGGGTCAACCGGATCGAGTTTCTACCTGGGTTAATCCACCGCTACAAAAAGATCAACTGTTTAGACCTCTCTTCTTGTCCAAGAATCGACGATGGGACAATTTGTCTGCTGCTGAGTCATAACTCGGGGGACTGGACTCGGAGACTCAAGGTTTTGAATCTTAGTCGATGTACCGGTTTACGGTTTTCGGGTTTGGAGATGTTGATGAGGGCTTGTGAGAGTTTGGAGAGTGTTGACTTGTCGCATTGTTGGGGCATTGGGGATAGAGAAGCTTCAGCATTGTCATTTGGTGTGGAGTTGAGAGATTTGGTGATGGATAAGTGTTTAGGAGTGAGTGATGTTGGGTTGGCTAAGATTGCTGTGAGGTGTGGGAAGTTGGAGAGGATTAGTTTGAAGTGGTGCATGGAGATTACGGATTTGGGTATTGATTTGTTGTGTAAGAAGTGCTTGGAATTGAAGTTTCTCAACTTGTCTTACTTGAAGGTTTGGGCGATTTTTAACTTTTTGACTGATTTAGTGAATGTTATGAGTGCTAATTTGTTTCTGATTTGTGGAATTTAGTTGGTTTGTGCTTGGATTTGAAGTTTGTTGATTTGTGTTTATGTTTGACTTTTTTGAAACTTTTGTTTGATTCAATGGATGTAATGGTGTTGTTTTTGGTTTTGGTAAGTGGCTTTTGTTGGTTTTTGCCTGTAAAGTTTCGTGATTCGTCTTACTTGATTATTTGATCTTTATTGAGCTTATTGTTTGAATCAATCCATGTAATGGTGTTAATTTTGGGCTTGGTTAGTATGCTTTTATGCTGGTTTTTACTTGGATTTGAAGTTTATTGTGATTGATTCAATGTATGTAATGGTGTTGTTTTTTGGTTTTGTTTAGTCATTTTTTCTGGGTTTTGTGATTAGGTGACTGGTGAATCACTTAAGTCTGTTGCTCGTTTAAGAAAGTTGGAGGCTTTGATCATGGTGGGGTGTCCCATGGTGAATGATGTTGGACTGCAATTTCTTGAAGTCGGCTGTCCTTTACTTAAGGTTTCTTGTTTTGGCATACAACGTGGTGATGTTATTTATTTATTCTAGTTTTCGTATATGAAGAGAAAGCTTTCGTGTTCTGAGAGTGTTGGGTTTCATGTTTCTAGGAAATTGATGTTTCAAGGTGTAATTCTGTTACTTCTGCTGGTATACCTGCTGTTGTTAGAGGACATACTGGCCTTACAAAGATCAAAACAGGTTTTTGCTTTTCGGTAAGTGAATCTGGAGAGGATCTTAAAGTGATCAAGTTATTTACCATTTTAAGTTTTGTGGAATTTACGTTGATAAACTTGGTGGGTTTTTTTACAGGAAATTTCGGAGACTCTTGTTGACTGTATAAAGAATTTGAAGGATCTGAAATTGCTTACAATTGACGGTGCTCGAGTTTCTGATTCAATTTTTGAGACAATTAGTAGTAATTGCAACTCTTTGTCAGGGATTGGGTTGAGCAAATGCATAGGAGTATCCGATATGGGCATTGTGCGGCTAGTATATAAGTGTGTCAACTTGAAGATCCTCGATTTAACATGTTGTTATTCCATAACTGATGCTGCAATTTACGCTGTAGCCCACTCATTGAGGAAACTCGTGTGCCTGAAGTTAGAGTCTTGCAATATGATCACTGAAAAGAGTCTTGAACTTCTTGGATCTCACTGTTCACTGCTCGAGGAGCTGGATCTCACTGACTGTTGTGGCGTAAATGACAAAGGTTTAAACTCTAAAAATGTGCTTGTTTCCGTATTTGCCATTTACAGATGAATCATTTGTTTTTTCTTGACGAGATATTAAGTTTTAGAACGTTGATTGAATAATTCTTTCTTTATTGATTCAATTTGATATTTATGTGATTCTCTGGTCATTTGCAGGGCTTAAATATCTCTCTAGCTGTTCTAGACTTGTATCCTTGAAGTTAGGACTGTGCACAAATATATCAGACAAAGGGCTAATCTATATTTCTTCGAATTGTTCGAACCTTCAGACATTGGATCTGTATCGGTAACAAAGCCAAAATCATTTAAATTTGAAACTTTATAGCCGGTAAAGGAATGAATTAAATCATTTTATTTTCTCTAATTTTGTGATGCAGCTGTATATGTATCGGAGATGGTACCTTGGTTGCTTTATCCCGTGGTTGCAAGAAGTTGAAGAATCTCAACTTATCATATTGCAATGAGATAACCGACAGAGGGATGGAATTTCTTGGTCATCTGGAGGAATTATCGGATTTGGAGATGAGATCGCTTCACAAAGTTACAAGCGTTGGTGTAACGGCGTTTGCAGCTGGGGCCAAGCGAATTGAGGATTTGGACTTGAAGAATTGTGGGAAAATTAAAGATTCTGGATTCTGGTCACTGGCCTCTCATTCGTGGAACTTACGACAGGTACTGACAAAGGAATCTAAACATAGAGCTGCTTCTTTTATGCGTCACTGTACATTTGATGTCGTTTATTGATTCGATTCCACTGATTAAGAGTATTAGCCGACGCATTCTAACGCAGAAACACTCCATTCTATTGTTGCTTGCAGATTAATTTGAGTTACTGCTCTATCTCGGACATGGGACTCTGCATTGTGATGGGAAATTTGACGCGCCTCCAAGATGCAAAACTGGTCCACCTCACAAGCGTCACCGTGGAAGGTTACGAACTTGCGCTGAGGGCGTGCTGCATTCGCATAAAAAAAGTCAAGTTAGATGCTCATCTCAGATTCTTGCTATCGTCAGAAATACTGGAGATATTGCACACCAGAGGTTGTAAGATTCGGTGGGACTAGAATTGCATGTGCTCTAAGCATGGCTTTGGATTTTCCATAAAGTTTAGGTGTTTGTTTGTGATGTACCATTGAAGACTCGCCTTTCTTTCATGCATTCATATGGAGTTTTGATGAAGAATACTTGCCAATTAAAAATGCCAACAGAAAGGAGCTGCAGTCTTTTTCCTCTGTTTCACACTTGATTTTCTACTAGTTTTCATGTAAGATACCAAGGAAGCATACATAACTTCTATGTGTTTGCCAATGTTATCAGAATCGATCCAACCGGAAAACAGACTGGATGGTTGGTTCACGGGTCGAAAAGATGATTTAACTTTTAAATTATTTATATTTTTCATTAATGAAAGTCGGTCCGGTTCACCGGTTGAACCGGCTAGTTTGTCGGTTTTCACTGGTTTAATATCAGTTCTTTTGCAGACCGGCTTAAATGGTAAAACTAAACTGAATCAATGGTCGATTCACTAATTCACTGATTCGACTGGTCGATTCGGTTCGATTTTTGTAATATTGAGTGCTTGTGAAAGATGCTGGGAAACAACAGAGAATGTAGAACACCTTGTTTTCTGAAGAAAGCATAACTTGAACATTGTCCAAGGTAAAAGCATAAAAGCAAACATGCTTGTAGTGACTCAAAAGAGAAACCTTTTTTCTTTGCAAGCAAACAATTCTCTGCATGGATTTCGTCTGATATATAAACATATCAGACATTATCAACGATGTTTAATATCTCAGACGCCACTAAAAGTCAAAACCACCTTTTGATTTCTTACTCGTTCACCATGGCCTTGCCAGCCCTTGTTTTCCTTCTCATTTTTCTACCTTCTCTTGAAGCTGTGGCCAATTCAACTCCTTGGAATGAACACACACTGGTTACACAAGCATTGGTCATGGAAGCTTGTAATAATGTTGAAAACGCGGGCTGGTGCCGTAAGAATTTGCAGTCTGAGGTAGAGAGAACAGGGAGTCACAATTCAACTTCAGTGCTGCTTGCAGCATTAAGGAACTCGATGAATGAAGCGAGGCTATCCATTGATATGATCTCAGGGTTCAGTGGTTTATCTGTTAGCTACCGTGAGCAAATAGCCATTGAAGATTGCAAAGAACTCCTGGACTTTTCGGTTTCTGAGTTGGCTTGGTCCTTGGAGGAGATGAAGAGAATTCGTGCCGGTGACCGGAATGTTCATTACCAAGGAAACCTGAAAGCTTGGCTTAGTGCTGCTGTGAGTAACCAAGATACATGTCTTGAAGGTTTCGAAGGCACGGATCGACATCTTGAGAATTTCATCAGGGGAAGCTTGAAACAAGTTACACAGCTAGTTAGTAATGTATTAGCTCTGTATACTCAATTACACAACTTGCCGTTTAAACCTTCGCGAAATAGTCCGAATAAAAATTCGAGTTACGGGTACCCGGAGTGGATGACAGAAGGTGATCAGGAGCTTCTGAAAGTGAATCCTATTGGTGTTCATGTGGATGCAGTGGTTGCTCAAGATGGAAGTGGACACTATAGTACCATTTTTGATGCAATCAATGAAGCTCCTAGCTATAGTAAAAGGCGGTACATCATTTATGTGAAGAAAGGAGTTTACAGAGAAAATATTGACATGAAGAAGAAGAAAACCAACATAATGCTTCTTGGAGATGGGATTGGAAAAACAGTGGTGACGGGCAATCGGAATTTCCTGCAAGGATGGACTACATTTAGGACTGCAACTGTTGGTTAGTTCTTGATTGTGCATTTTTTGTTTCCTCTTATGTATGCATCTTCTTCCATGTCGTTTGTTAATGATTTTGCGGTTGCAGCGGTCTCTGGAAAGGGATTCATAGCGAGAGGGATGACGTTTCGCAACACGGCAGGACCACAGAACCATCAAGCTGTGGCCCTCAGAGTTGATTCAGACCAATCTGCATTTTTCAGGTGCAGCATGGAAGGCTATCAAGACACCCTGTATGCTCACTCTCTCCGGCAATTTTACCGCGAATGTGACATTTACGGAACCATAGACTACATCTTTGGCAACGGAGCAGCCGTGTTCCAGAACTGCAGAATCTACACCAGAGTCCCACTACCTCTCCAGAAGGTAACAATCACTGCTCAAGGACGGAAAAGCCCAGACCAAAGCACCGGTTTCGCCATTCAAGATAGCTTCATTTACGCAACGCAGCCAACATATCTTGGTCGGCCCTGGAAGCAATACTCCAGAACTGTTTTCATGAACACATACATGACTTCTCTGGTTCAGCCTAGAGGATGGCTTGAATGGTATGGGAATTTCGCATTAAGCACATTGTGGTACGGAGAATACAGGAATTACGGGCCAGGAGCATCTTTATCTGGAAGGATCAAATGGCCTGGTTACCACATCATCAAGGATGCTTCAACAGCTAAATTCTTCACTATTCAGTTCATTGATGGCATTTCTTGGTTGCCTGCAACTGGTGTAAAATTCACCGCAGGTTTAAGCAATTAAGCCTTTATAGATTGTTTCATTTCTAAACCATTATTTTTATCTGCAATCTCTATAGTTTATGATTGTTAATCAGCCTCAGTTAGTGGAGTGGCTGAGATTATATCTGTAACTAATGATTGGATTAGTTTAGCTAAAATTTATGAAGATGTAATGATTTTATGTTTGAGTTGTTAAGCTGAACAAGTTGAAGACAACAAGATAAATAATACTTCTTCGGTACCGTGTCTCTCGCTCCGTTACCGAATGTGATGAGGTTTGACTTTGTATACAGGAAATTATTAACAATTTTATAGATCAGATTTTAAGGATTGACTTTGTCTTAGAAGCTAATCATATGAGAAATGATAATATCATAGAAGAATAACTGAAATGTCAATCAACTACAATAATTAAACATGATCCCCACTTACCATTTAATATATTTCTTGACTTTTAATTCCTAAGTTTGTTCCAGATTCACATGCAGCCTGTCAAGTGGCTCCATAACGTGCTCTAACACCAGCTTGTCAGGATTTGAATTACTCAGATTTCCAATTTGTGCAGGGCCAAGAAAACGAAGATCTTTCTTTAATATTGCATCACCACCGGCCCTAACTGCTGTCCACGTTTCTTGAAACAAAATTTTAAAGAACAATGTTGCTTCATAACCTTCACTGGATATGCTTCTGTGTCTCTTTTTCCTCTGATATGAAATGATTTCTGACACAGAAAAATGATAGGAATTACAGGAAAGAAGCTGCGTCTGACAAATGGTGTTACCGGGACAGAAGTTGTCAGCTCGACGTAATAGAACCTGAATTGTCTCTTTAGTAAAATTTCCATAGCAATGTGGATGCACATCATATTCGGACTTGCATACCAACATACGTAACTGACAGAGTTGCAGAATGAATCTCTTGGAAAATGATACGTTGCTTCTTCTATACCTATCAGGATGGTGTTTGTTCTTTGAGTGTAATGGTCACAAATTCCAAATTTTTAAAATCAATTGGATACAATTGCTCTTATAAATAACAAAACTAGATGAACATCAATGTTATTTTACAGTTATGTTTGACCTTGACCAGCTGATATTAACGATAAATACCTAGCTTAACCAAGCAAAATTCTCATTCAAGTGTCCTGAAATGGCTTCTAAGCTATCATCCTTCTCATTTTTCTCTCTTCTTCTCGTTCTCTCCTTCTCTTCCTCTCTTGGAAACCTATCTACATCAATAATCTTCAATACAGCAGAGACTGTATGTAATCTTACACCATATCCGACTTTTTGCAAGTCCTCTTTGAGAACTTACAATAAGCCTGGAACCATTCTTGACTATGGCAGATTTTCTTTACAGATTTCTCTGTCAAATGCACAGAGATTCTTGTCTTTGATAAAGAATTACTTAAGCCTGCCAACGACGGCGAATCAACCCACGATTCTTGCTCTTGAGGACTGCAAACTATTGGCAGAGTTGATCATAGAATACTTTTCAGACACGAACGAAACTGTCAAGTCTAAAAACATACTTGAAAGCTTGCAAGCCAATGACTTCCATACATTGCTGAGTGCAACTTTGACGAATGAGGATACTTGTTTGGAGAGTCTTGACTCAATTCCAGCAGCATCAAGGATCAAGAATGAATTATTAGAAACAATTTCTAACGCGACGAAGCTTTACAGTGTCTCTCTTGCACTTTACAAGAATGGTTGGGTTCAGGAAAATGCAAAGACAGGCAGATTGTTGTTGACAGAAAGAAAGCACGTATTTTCTGACATTGGAGCAAGCGAAAGATTGCCATTGAAGATGTCAAGAAATGACAGAAGAATGTACGAGTCGATAAGTGGGAGGAAGCTTCTTCAAACATACAATGGTGTGAATGTAAGTCAAATGGTGATAGTGAATCCTAATGGAACTGGGAATTTCACAAACATCTCTGATGCTGTAAATGCAGCTCCAAATAAAACTGCTAGTTACAGCAATGGCTACTTTTTGATTTATGTGGTAGCTGGAGTTTATAATGAGTATGTTTCCATTCCCTCGAACAAAAAGTATTTAATGATGATTGGAGATGGTATTAACCGGACAATCATCACTGGAAATCGAAGTGCTGGCGGTAACTGGACTACGTTTAATTCTGCAACATTTGGTAAGCTGTCAACAAGAGAATATTTCAAGCTTCAAACTTTAAAATCAAATTAAGAACTTGTATAAAAATGTTATTTAAGATTAAAAGTTTCCTGCTGCAGCTGTGGTCGGACAAGGATTTGTGGCCGTAAACATAACGTTTCAGAATACAGCCGGCGCGATCAACTACCAGGCAGTTGCTGTCAGGAATGGAGCTGACCTATCAACATTTTACCTTTGCAGCTTCGAAGGGTATCAGGACACCTTATATACACATTCTCTCAGACAATTTTACAGAGAATGTGACATTTACGGAACCATAGACTACATATTCGGTAACGCGGCCGTCGTTTTTCAAGAATGCAGCATTTATTCCAGATTACCCTTGCCAGGCCAGTACAATACACTTACTGCACAAGGCAGGACTGATATTAACCAAAACACAGGAACTTCAATACAAAATTGTGTCATTTTGGCTGATGTAACATTGGCAACAAGTAACAGTACAGTGAAAACATACCTTGGCAGGCCCTGGAAGGAATATTCCAGGACTGTTGTTATGCAATCTTTCCTGGATAGTTTGATTGATCCTGCAGGTTGGGCACCATGGTCCGGTACTTTTGCGCTCGATACACTATATTATGCAGAATTCAATAACACTGGTCCTGGATCAAACACAACTGGTAGAGTTGAATGGCCTGGTTATCATGTAATCAATGAAACTGATGCTGTGAACTTCACTGTTTCTAGCTTCATAGCAGGTGATTATTGGTTGCCACCCACAACAGTGCCTTATGTTGTTGGTTTATATTAGTATACATTATTTCTTTGTACTTGGGTTCATGCTGGATTTAACCATGATTGCTCCATTGCTGTTCATTAATTTTCAGACAGACGATATGTAATATTCTGATGAAGATAATCAACATAACTTTTATCGAATGTTTTTTTTCATTTAGCGACCACTGGAATTAAAAACATTTGATTCCTCAGCTTTGGACTCTGAGAAAACTAGACTGCAAGTATATATTTTGACAGATGATCACCAGAACTTAGTAATTTTTACCAGATGATTTGAAAATAAGAATAGTGAGATCAATAATTTTCAAGACCTTACAAATTAAAAGAAGAGTTATAAATTAGATAACTTTAGCAATAGAAGTCTTAAGCCTCAGTTTTTTTTAGTAAAAAACTCCAACATTCTAAATATATTTGTTCCTCACTTTTCTCTCTTTACCTCATGTTTTGCAACTGAATTTAACTAACTTCAGATATTGCCACTCTCTTATAAATTATGATTTTCTTTGAAACAACAACCTGGAATGCTTTTCAGGATTTTCGAAGAGGATCAGGCTGACCTGCATTGAAAAAAAAAAAAACCTCTCTTTCTCCATTGAACCTGAAGAAGTATTCTTTTGACAGATTTAAAGTCACCATTCTTCAGAATTTGGTTGTTTTCTGTCGTTCACTCCCTTTCTTGAAAGGGTATAATAATGTCTTATGAGGACACAAAGAGAAAGAAGAGATTTGCTATTATCGGCATCTCTTCGGTTCTTCTCGTAGCCATGGTGGTGGCAGTAACTGTTGGTGTAGGGATGAATCATAATAATGAAGGATCTGATGATAATAATGGCAGCAATAGCAAGGGTAGTGACTTATCTCCTTCAATGAAAGCTATAAAGTCCATTTGCCAACCTACAGATTACAAACAAACATGTGAGAAAAGTCTGGAGAAAACTGCAGGAAATTCCACAGACCCCAAAGACCTAGTGAAAGCTGCATTAAAAGCTGCAGAAAAGTACGTTAGTGAAGCTGCAAAGAAGTCTGTTCTGTTGGAGGAACTCGAAAAGGATCCGAGGACTCGTGATGCTCTTACCAGCTGCAAAGAACTAATGAACATGTCAATTGAGGAGTTCCGACATTCCTTGGATAAAGTATCAGAATTGGATTTAAGTATGCTTCATAGTATTATGCCTGATTTAAAGATCTGGATTAGTGCTGCTGTCACGTACCAGGAAACTTGCTTAGATGGATTTGAGAACACAACTACTGATGCTGGAAATAAAATGAAGACAGCATTAAAAACAGCTATGGAACTAAGCAGTAATTGCGTTGACATTCTTTCTCAGCTTTCTTCTGTACTGACAGCATTAGGGTTTCATGAGACTGGTCGCAGGCTTCTTCAGACTGAAGATGATAATTCTGTGTTAGGCCATGGTGATATTTCCCCAGACTGGGTGGATCCGCAAACCAGAAGGCTCCTTAGCATCGAGACTCCTAAGATTAATTTTGATATTAAGGTGGCCAAAGATGGAAGTGGAGACTTCAGTACTATCAGAGAGGCAATAGATCAAATTCCTAAGAAAAGCAACAAAACCTTTATAATATACATCAAGACAGGAGTTTACGATGAGCGCCTGCTGTTCAGTAAGAGCCTGACTAATGTTTTGCTGGTCGGAGATGGCAGTACAGAGACTATCATAACCGGAAATAAGAACTTCGCCGATGGCATTAACACCTTCCACACTGCAACTGTTGGTATGTTTTCGTGCATTAGTTCCAAGTTGTTTTATTACTAATTAGCATTGCTAAATGTTGGGAACGTATCACATATCGATCGAAGTATAAGAATATTGCGTGGTTTATAATGATGTGGGTTCTGTATCGTTCATATAAGTCCATATAGGTGTGTACAGGCCATTAACTTTGTTTTTTATTAGAAGATTTCACATTGTTCATAAGATGGACTTTAACATTAACTAATTGGGGTTTTGCAGTTGTTAATGGAGATCATTTCATGGCAAAGAACATTGGTTTCAAAAACAGCGCAGGAGCTCTGAAACACCAAGCAGTGGCATTGAGAGTATCAGGAGACTATGCAATCTTTTACAACTGCGCAATGGACGGATATCAAGACACACTCTACGTTCACACCAAGCGTCAATTCTACCGAGACTGCTCGATCTCCGGAACCATAGATTTCGTGTTAGGGGACGCAGCCGCGGTTTTCCAGAACTGCAAGTTCCTCGTCCGGAAACCCCTGGAGAATCAAGAATGCATAGTGACAGCACAAGGAAGGAAACAAAGAAGACAACCAACAGCAATCATAATTCAGAACAGCACAATCACAGCACATTCCGAACTAATCCCCGTAAAAGATCAGTTCAAATCGTTTTTAGGACGACCATGGAAGGAGTTTTCAAGGACCATAATCATGGAATCATACATAGACGACTTGATTGATCCTGTAGGATGGTCACCATGGTTGGGAACATTCGGATTGAAGACATGTTGGTACACAGAGTTCAACAATTACGGACCTGGTTCGGACAAGAAAGCAAGAGTTACATGGAATGGGATCAAAACTATTACAAGACAACATGCGATAGATTTTACACCAGGGAGATTCCTGAGAGGCGAAACCTGGATTAAACCAACTGGAGTTCCTTATGTTCCATACTTGACGAGAAAATAACTAGATTGCTAGCTTAGCAATGTGAAACATTTTTCTTTTTTTCTTTCTTCTACCTTAATTTGCTTCCTCTTTTTGGATTGTGAATCTCTGGATCGATGTTTTGGCTTTACGGATGTTGTTGCGTAAACGAGGCATCGTCTTCCATTTAGAGGTGTCGATTCGTGTTAGAGGATAATTGTATGTGTCGAAAATCGAAAACTCTAATCTTCACGAGCAAAATACCTTACCTTTTTTTCCTTTTGTATTTTTGTGTGTATAGTTACAGGATGAGAAATTATGATTTTTTTTTTCATTTTATTCTGTTTAAAATTCTTAAAATTTATTTTTTTATTTTAATGTGAAAAAAATTAAAATCTTTGTACATTTTAAATTGATAATTTAGAGCTGTCGTAAATTCAAATTTTTATTCAATTTAAATTTTTTAGCTGATATGAAATATAAAAATAAAATTTTATGAACTATCTTAATTATTTTTCAAAGAAGAATTTTTAATAATATCAAACATAAAATAAAGATATTATTAATTTTATAAATTTCTAAATTAATAAAAAGATATTATTTGTTTTATTCAGAAATTTTTATTTCTTGAAATTTTATTTATTAATATTTATATTAAAGAAATTCGCTCATGTTTTAAACATATACAAAAGCATTTGAGATGAATTATAATAACCATTATCTTGGTTTTAAACAATATATTCATATTTTACTAATTTTCTTATCGAATAAAATAAAAAATTATATTTTTTATTTCTATCTAATAAATTAAAAATTTATGTCAAACGGAACCATAGTAAACTCTAGCACTGAATTTATAGTATTATTTAAATTTGCATAAAATTATACGTAAATACTAAAATTAATTTAAATTATGATTTATATTAATTTTATTAATTTGATTTTCATAGTTTAAACTTTTAAATAACAAATATTATATTGGTAAAATTAAAAGAAGCTAACTTAAAGGGTAAAAAGCTATGCGGTCCCCAAATAATACCACGAATAATTTTTCGGTCCCTGAGTTTCCAATATTAGTTTTACTTGTCCCCACTGATTAAAAATTCACCACTGTTAATCCTTCTGTTAAATTAATCTAACAGGTTAAAAAGTAAATAATTTACCGGTTCTCTATGTAGTTCTTTCACTTAATTTACCGGTCCCTCTAATCTTTTTGCTTAATTTACCGGTCACTCTTTAATGCACACGTGGCAGGGGCAAGAATGACATTTCAACATTTCCGTTAGCTTAATTTAACGGAAGGATTAACAATAGTAAATTTTCAATCTGTGGGGGACCGATAAAACTAATATTGGAAACTCGGGGACCAGAAAATTTTTTGTGATATTACTCGGGGACAGCATAACTCCGCTAAAATTATTTGAAGAAAAAAATGAAGAATAAAAATGCATACAACATAGAGATAAAAATTATTTTATTCGTAAAAATATTCGTGGATGATTTTCAATAAAAATATGAAATTTTATTTTTTTTAAAAATAATAAAGTAAGAATAGACGGTAATTTTATATATTATAATTAAAAATATAATCAAACAATAGTTCTAATTTTAATAAATTTGTAGCTTTCTATAACTATCAGTCTAGGGGTGAGAAAAAAAATCAAATCGATCACTCCAAATCGAAACTAAACCGAACTAAACCACTTTTATTGGTTTTTTGGCTATTCGATTTAATCGTGGTTTGAAATTTTTTTCAACCCGCCACAGTTCAGTTTGGTTTCGGATTAATGAGTTTTCAATCTGAACCCAAACCGAACCGACCACTATCTAAATTCTATATTAATAATATTATATTGTATATTAATAATATTTATTAAATTTAAACTTTCAAGTTATTATTAAAAATTTAATTTTTATAATGTTATATTTAAAGTTATAATTTTAGTATACTAAAAAGGTAAAAATACTATAAGTAAAAAAGATATATTTTTAAACTAAAAAATAAGACGATTCGAGAGAATTGAATTAAAATTTACACGTACTTTAATATGTCAAATCGACCAATTCAAACCACTTGGAGTGATTTGGTTTGGTTTGGTGTGAAAAAATGATTGGTTTGGTTTGTTATTTTTTCAACCTCATAATTGGTTTGCTTTGAAAATCACCCTTAACCCGACCAACCCGACCCTAACTAACACTATAAAAATAGGATTTTTCGTGTCGACTTTTTTAAATATCTCTCTCGAGCTCCTCTCTCTCTCAAATGGCAACTTCTCTCTCTTCCTCCTCGGACTCCTCCTCCTCTCGCCGGCGTCGCCGACACCGTAGCCGCCGCGACAGAGACAATGAATCTCTGAAGATCCGCAGAAGTACTAAGTCCCACTCAAAACGTCACCGTAAACACCGTTACAGTTCTTCATCCTCAGATTCTTATGGTTCATCCTCAGATTCTTACTCCTCTAGGTTTTTACTTAAACCCCTTTTCATTTCTTTATGTATTTTCTCTTTATTTTCCTTAAATTTGGTGTCTTTTTGTGCTATTATTGTTGTAAACGAGCAAGTTTTTGTTTTATTGTGGTTCAGAATTTTTTTTATTTTTCAATTTGGAGTCTGATTTTAGCTAAACTATTTATGAAATTTTAGTTTTTTTAGGAAAGACCCTTAAATTTTGAGTCTTTTGGTACAGCTATTTGAACTAGTGATTTTTTGATGTAGTTTTGGAATTTAAAGACTTGGATTTACTAAGTTATGTGTGCTAGTGGTGATTAGGGAAGTGATTTTATGCGTGTGATGTAAAGTTATTAACTTCCATTAGCACTTTCTTGTACGTGGAATGGTTTTAGGTTACGCAGTTGATTATTGAGCTATTGGATTCGAACTTCTTGGAGTTTTTGAATGAAAATTTGTTGGAAAAGATGGTTAATTAGAAGGTTTGATTAATAAGGAGTTTTGCTGTGAAGTCGGAGCCTTTGAGTGTGAATGTTAGAAAGGATCGTCCATGAGGTTTGCATAGCAAGCATACTTGGAGCTTAGGGTTTATGATAGCTCGGGAATTATCATATGTTTGGCGAAAGTTCCAAACCTTAATGGTGTTTTCCTCTAGTTTTATTCTTTTGTGTAGATATGTGATGCATCCTTGCTAATTGCTATGGTTCGTGCTGTAAATGTATGATTGGAAATCCATTAAGGTGTAGATATGCGGTATTTTTTGGTTGTATCATTGACATTTGTTATTGCGTCTCAAACCAACTTCTTCTTTGTTGAATTACAGCGATGTATCTTCTGATAGTGAGCGCGAAGCATCTAATCATTCAAAGAGGTATCGGAAAAATGACAAAACGAAGAAGGTGGGAATTTGATTCTTTTTGTTCATGTTTTTGCCTTGTTTATTCCGCCGATTTCTCATGTCACTACTCTATTGTAGAGGAAGGAAAAGAGCCGCAGCAAAAGCCATCATCATAAACGTCAGAAGAGCAAACATGAAGAGGTATGCTCGATGTTCTCTTCTTATTTTTTTTTGCGTGTTAAATCCTTATCAGATTCACTTCTTTGGATCAGATGTTTACTTGCTAATTTCTTATCAGATTCACTTTTCTTTCTCTCTTGACACAAACACGAGCCTCATTCTTTTGTTATTTAAAAATTAAAAAGCATTTCTGTTTTTTTTTATGATGTTGTCTTGTCCCCTCTTTTGAGTTCATTGTTTTAGAACAATGTTATTCACTGGAATAGTTGAATCGGTTTCATTGCTGTCTATAAACGCATTTGCCACAGTTGTATGTGAGGTACTGATAATACACTCTGCCTTCTTTGTGTTGGCTCTTTGAAAATTGGAGCTGGGGCTGGTGACATGATATCTTGGCACTTGGTTTGGCTTGCCTGGATTTTTTTTTTTGGTTTCTCATGGCAATGTGAGCCTTATATAGAAGCAGCAAGATGAGGGAAGTGGTGGTCCTGTACAGCTCTCGAAGGTATATTTGTTTATTTAAATAGGCAACTCTTTCCTCCTATACGAGCTCTTGTGCATTTAATTAACCTTCTGTATGCACATTGCAGTTTTTGGGGCGCGACAAGGATGAGGGTGTGCGTCGCAGTGCTGTTTCGGGGAAAAAGGTGAGGCATTCTGTTAAAATGCGATAGCATGAAATTTTGTTAGAAGATAAAACTCATTCTTGTGAGGCTTATTGTTGTCTCTTTCTCGATTCTTGGTATAGATCTTATTGAAAGTTGACAAATCAAAGGAAGACAAGGAAGCAGAAAGCAAAAGGACTGAATTGCTGAAATTTTTAAATGCTAGTTTTGATTGATTTTCCGGAGTTTGAATGGGTGAGAGAATGCTGTAAAGTAAATGAAGAATCTAAAAGATGAAATGCTTGTTAGTTGAAACATTCAAAATAGATCAAGTCATTGTATAAACTAGTCATTTTGCCATTTCATGAGAATTGTAGTGTCTTTATTTGGTTATGAACCACAATGTTCCCTTGTTTTGGGTTCTAGATGATTTGCATAGAACTTCTGTCTGAATCTTGTTTACATATCTGTTTTTGGTGCTCACCTGTAACTTTTGATTTTGACATATTACTTCTGGTTTTAATCTCGGCTGGTTACACCGATTCTTTTCTAAATGTCGCACATAGTTCTTCCTGGAAAACTCGATTCAGTCTCCAGGATTTTATCTGTGCGAACAGCATGTATGAATCCTTTCTGCTTGAGTCTTCTCCTTTTTTCGCCATGGAGATGTGCTCCAATGTTATTGGATTACATTCATTTTAGGTCACTATTTTCTGAACCTGTAACTTACTCCTTCCGTTCCATAATATTTGTCGTTTTAGAAGAAGTATGTTTTTTCATATTATATGTCGTTTTACAATTCCAATGCAGAATTTAATGTTTTGTTCCAATATCCGTGTGCAAAATCTTAAACGACATAAGACGGAGGGAGTATTGTTATCTTTTAAATCATTGAAGTGTTGGGGTGTACATTTTCAAATAAAAGATTTGCTATGAAGATGTATTCATCTTAAGAATTTAATGCATGGATTTGATAATAAACTCCAGCAGAACCGATTGAACAAAAAACTCTAGCAGAACTGTGACTGATGTAATGTTGAAAAAACATTACTAGATTAGTCTAAGCTTTGCCATCCAACAGATTGCAGATTGTCGAGACAATGCTGCAAATACTATAGAACTTATTGTTCAAATCTGTCAATGGAGAAGCATTCTCAGACATTTTCTTGAATCCTTTCTCACAGGCTTGTGCATCAGACATGACAGCACTAATCCAGGTATCTATATCAGAGTAACTTTTAGCCTTCAAAGCTTTCTCTGCATCTTGCAACTGTTCAATGGCATCTTGGTAGTTCTCAGAACAGTCATTTAGTCGTAGATAGATTGCCTTCTTCTTCGGATTCGACAAGACTTGGATCTGGTCATGAATGTACTTTGCTTGTTTTGCTGCCAAGTTCATTGCAATCTTCGCAAGACCATCAAGATCTGCACTTTTGCTCTCAGGAACTGCAGAAAACGCAGACTTGCAGACATCTTTGTATGAGGTTTGGTCGCACGTTTTTGTGATCAAGTCAGTTTCAGAATTGGCAAGAAACTGTTGAGAAGAAAATGCAAGCAAAGAAAAACATAATAGAACACAAGATACCATGTTTAATATTTCAATTTCTGTTCTTTGTTCTTGTGAAATATGATCTGTGATTCTGGTTTTAAATCACTCAAGAAGGTTCTAATATTAGAAAAAGTAACTTGTTATGATCAATATGTTCAAGAAAAGCTCTGAGCCTTTCATTGAAACCTTATTACTTGCTCTACTTTCTTTGTTTAAATGAGAAGAAGATATGACCTTAGAATAATTAAGATATTTTTTTATAAGAGGCATTATTATACTGCAAAATAAAATGATATTAAAATGAGTAAACTTACAGATTATTTGACAAATTGAATGCATATATATCCAGTGAACATCTAAAAAAAAGTATTATTAAGGTTCAGTTTGTTTGTAATTCGAGAAAATATTTTCTTGATTTTTCAACGTTCGTTATCAACAGAAAATAAGTCTACCGAATTATAAATTAAAAATCAATGGGATCATAATAATTATTATTAACTTACTTTTAGAGAAAATATTTTTTATCTAAATTATGTAATTATATTTTTTATTACATTTTTAAATATTTGAGTGTGAGACATAAAAAATATGATCCTAAAACATAAGATTTAAAAACTTAATTTTTCTAGAAAATATATTTTCTAGAGAAAATTATTTTCCATGAAACAAACAAAGTCTACGTATAATTTTAAAATAACCATATTTATTTTGTTTTTTTAATATATGGTATGAGTCGTTACTGCTACCTTACGATTTAAATTTGTAAAATAAAATCATAAAATTATAACCCACGAAATTGGTAAATTTATATGATTTTGTGATTTAAACTATACTATTCAATACCGTATCACATCATACCCTACTTTAAAAAACCGTACTAACCCACAAAACAAATAGAATGTAAATCATTTACATGTTTTTCAAATTGCTTGCATAAGTGGATTAATGAATATATTCAACAAAACTCATCAACAACAAATATATCACAAAGAATATTCAATCTTGAATGATCATATGGAATTTCTGAGATCACTGAATGAAATGAATCTTCATTATTACAGATTATCACCAAGAACCAACATAGAATAAAGATCAAGAAATTAGTTTAAGCTTTCCCATCCAACAAATTGCTAAGTACCAGAACAACAGTACAAAGACTATTAAATTTCTTGTTTAAATCTGTCAATGGCGAAGCAGTATCAGACACTTCCTTGAATCCATTTTCACAAGATTCTGCATCTGACATAGCTGAAGAAACCCATATATTAACATCAGAATAACTTTTAGATTCCAAAGCTTTCTGTGAATCCTCAAACTGATCAATGACATCTTGATAATTCTCAGAACATTCAATCAGATGCTGATGAACTGCCTTGTCTGAAGTTATCGAAAACTCCTGGATTTTCTCATGAATGCTCTCAGCTTGTTTTGCCGCCAAGTCGAGTGCGATCTTTGCTAGACCTTGAGGGTCTGCATTTTTGCTTTCAGGAACTTCTGCAAGTGCAGACATGCAAGCTTGTTTGTCCGAGGTTTTGTCGCAGGTTTTTGAGATCAAGTAGCTGTTGGCATTGGCAAGATATTGTTGAGAAGAAAGTGAAATTAAGGTTAAACAGACAAGAATATAAGATGCCATTGATGAAGTCTAGGTTTAATCTATGATCTTTGTTCCTTTTTTCTCAGAAAGCTTGTGAAAATGAATGGTTTGAGTCTAGTTTTAAATCATTTCTGAAGGTTCTACTGTTAGAAAATGATCAATATATTTAGATTGGTAGAATTATTGGTTTGATTACAGATTGGATATTTTTTTTCATAGCCATTTGTTTCCTTTTGTTAGTTTTTTTGGTTTCTAGTTTTATTAACCTTTTCCCATTTTTAGTCTCTAGTTTGATACATAAATTTAATTATTAAGTCAATGACGGATCATGAAAAATTTTAAGTAAGGCGCGAAAATAGTGAATTAAAAATAGTATAACAAAAAACAGAAGGAAAAAACGGTGTTGTAAAAAAATACGTAATAAAAAAAACGTGGCAGGATGACTAGTCCTCTTTTGTTTCCGCATCTACGTTAAGGCGAATATATTGATTAGTTATGCAATTAATTACTTGTTAATGTCAAAGAACAACGTATGAAAAAACAGCAAATTTGATTTTTTTATTAAATACCCTCAATTATAGAAAATGTTTTAAGAATTAACTTATCAATAAATTATTAATTACTAATCTTTGGAATTAATTATTTCCTTAAAACTAGAATATTTATGATAATTTTAGTTTGAAGAATAAAGAAATTATAAGGAAAGTTACATTAATTTTCTTTAAAATTTGTGTTGAACATTTTTAAAATATAAAAAAATTATCTATAAATATTAAATGGAGCATTTGGTTATTTTTATAGAATTTGATTCTTTTAATACGATTAATACGTAAATGATTATGTACGATATGAGTGATACAAATTTAATTTTTATAATAATTATATCATATATAATGATATTTGTTAAGAAAAGACTAACACGATTACAATTTTTTTTCTGATAGAACAAATTCGAGCTTGTGGTCGATCAGATGTTTTTGTTTGGCGGAAATTGATTTCTTGTGGAAAATATTTTCCATGTTTAGAATCTTATTTTCCGGAATCATGTTTTCTAATATTTCATATTCAAATATTTGAAAATATTAAAAAAATATAATTTTATATTTTAGATAAGAGAAATATTTTCTTTAAAAATATAATAAAAATAATTATTGTTTTTCTTTGTTTTTTAAATTATATTTTTATTAATTTATTTTCCATTGATAACAAACGTTGTAAAATCAGGAAAATATTTTTTTGAAGAATGAATTCTTCCAAACAAACGGAGCGTAAGAGTTCATGATATCTAAAAATTCTAAGCTATAAATGACGTAAGAGGAAAGAGTTGGGAGCTGTCGTTTGCTCCCATTCCCATCATACGGTACTGTTGGCTTGGCCCTTTATATTTGCTTGATCGACCACATCATTTTCTCGACTATATTTTTATAGAAAAAATTGTTTTTAAAATGTGAATTATTGATTAAGAGATTTTTTATTATATAACTGTTTTTTTAATAATAGGTATACAAATTAAAAAATAATTTTAATAATTGGAAAAAGACTGTTTTATTTCTGGTGAAAATTTAAATATTTGTTGTTTTAATGTTTTAAAATATTTAATGTTACAGAGTTTTTTTTAGTTTTGATTTTGGGAGTGCAAGCTTTCTTTACTTTTTGAGAATAGAACAGAATTTAAAGAAGAGTATTTAAAAAAAATACGCTAAATTTTTAAAAATATACTTATTTTAATTTTTAAATAAAAACAATTTTTTTTAAGTAAAACAAAATGTTTTAAATAATTTTTTTAATTGTTACATTGTTCTAAGTATGACAAATAGTTAGCCATTCTCATTTTTTTTTTCACATATAATCAATACTCTCAATTCTAACTTTATAAATAAATAAAGCATTTAAGGATCAAAATTTTTTATTTTCATTTCTATTTATACAAATATTTTCAGATATTAAGATACTAAATTTATAAATAAAGCTTGCTACAAACCAGCAACCTGCTGCAAAATTAACAGACTGCAGAAACTCTTATTACATATTTTAAATCTTATTTCTATCTAAAACTCGAACCTTCTACCATTCAAGGAGGAGAAGTTGGTGCCACCATTTTACAGTTTGGATGACTTAGTTTAAGCTTTGCGGCCCAACTCACCGGCAATTACCTCAACAACCCTGCAAATGGCTTCGAACTCATCGGTCATTTCCTCAATCGGTGATGAACCACCAGGCAATTCCCTGAATCCATCCATACAGGTCTCTCCATCAGCTATGGCAGCAATGGCAACTGTGTTCAAATCAGAGTGTCTTTTAGACTCCAAAGCAGTCTTTGCTTTACCTAACTCAACAATGGCTTGTTGGTATTTGTTAGAACAATCTATCAGACGTTTGTTGCTTTCTTCGTCTACAGTTTTTGATAAATTCACGATTACGAGCTCAATGTCTTTGCCTTGTTTTATTGCAGCATCAAGTGCAATAATGGCGAGACCATTAAGGTCTGCATTTTTGCTCCCAGGATTTGCTGCAAAAGTATCTTGGCAGACATCTTTGTTCGTGGTTTTTCCGCAGGTTGTTTCGATTAAATCACCATTTACGGAGGTTTGCTGAGAAGTAAGTGCAAGGAGGGCGAAGAAGAATAAAGCAGAATAAGCCATTTTTGATGAAAAACAGAATTATTTCTTTGAGATTTGCTGAAAAACTGAATTATTTCTTTGTGATTTGATGAAAAACTGGGTAATTATACTGTTTAAATAACTCTCCAATGGTCTATTTATGGTAAAAGTTAGTTCTTAAAGATGAACAAGTTCAAGAAAAGCGCCAAACCTTTCATTTAAATCTTAATGCTTGCTTTGTTTTCGATAGCACAATTATGGTTTTAATCAATATATGGGCTAAATTGATCCAAGATATGTATGCATACCACCTACCTTTTTAGGTCTCTTGGAATTGTTCAACAATTTATTTGCTTCTCATTCTGTGTTAATCATGTCGTAATCGCGACACATTTCGGCCTGATTGGTCGTATATAATTGTGTCGAGTTTTTTTTATATCAAATATCAGAATTTATTATATAAACATTACAAATATATAATTCATGTTATTCGTGTTGTGTATAATTGGATACTCATTAATTATGTTACCATATTAGAAATATCAGCCCTAATTTTTAAAAATATAATTATTTGTAACATACACATTACAAAAACTAAATTCATACAATTTGTGTTGTATCATAAATATATTCTCACAAACTGCGTCATTGTGCCAAAAATTAACAGCTCTAATTTGCGCCCTAATTTTTTTTTACCCTTTTCAGATTTTTAATTGTTTTAACCTAAATTCAAATGTGACTAATCATTCAAGAACATAAAGACGATTATGTTAAAACAAAATTTTTTATGAAAGAGAAAATAATAGTGATAACGTGAAAAAACCTATAAAAAGTAGTTTTTAAATTCAAAGAGCATTCCGAAGGTTGCATATGCTCTAAAAAAGTATGGGTGATAATTAATGAATATGATTTTAATCAAGATAAACACTTAACTAACAAGAAGTAATTTTCCAAGTAATTAATAGTAAATCGTTGGTCATATGGGTTTGCCTGTAATTTTTATAAAAAAATAAAATAAATTTTTTTTTTCACCAGTAAATAATAGTCTTTATGTTCTTGAATGATTAGTAACATTTGAATTTAGGCTAAAGGAATTAAAAATCAGAAAAGGGTAAAATAAAAAATTAGGAAATTTCTGTCACAATGACACGATTTGTGAGTATATATTTTGTGATATGATGCAAATTACATGAATTCAATTTTTGTATTATTTATGTTACAAATAATTATATTTCAAAAAATTAGAGCTGACATTTTTGATCTGATAACATAATTAATGAGCATCCAATTATACACAATACAAATTCAATATTTGTAATGTTTATGTCATAAATAATGATATTTGACAGAAAAAATCATTGACACGATTACAACCAACCAACTCGAATTATCATACTATTAAATATAGTAAGATACGATTATAATATGATTAACACTACGAATTGAGAAGCAAATAAATTGTTGAACAATTCTAAGAGGCTTAAAATCGTAGGTGTTACATATCTTGGATTAATTTAGTCCATATGTTGATTAAAACGATATCTGTGTAATAGAGTCGCACATGGATAAAAAAAGAAACAAAATGTACAATATATAAAGGGGACTCCCCTTCTCCCATCAGCCAATGTTTAATGGAAATGACCGGCCTAAGATGGGTGCTCGACCAACCATTGAACTTTGATTACAGCTGACTCATGCGTGAGTGTCAGTTGAGCTTTGGTTGATAAAGGGAGGGTGGACTAGTTGGTATCAATTGGTATCAGAGTCAGCCTCACCCAGCGGGACCCAGTTGCAGAGGGGCTGGCTTGGGCCTTGGAGGGGCCGGCTTGTGGGCCAAAAGGGAAAGGTTAGTACAAATGTCGACCCACACCGTGCCAAGTACTTGACCCACATGGACGTGGGTCCTCGAAGGGCGGGGTAATAATAGAGTCTCACATGTACAATATATAAAGTGAGGCTTTCCTCCTCCCATCAGTCAAGGTTTTAATGGGAGTGGCCGGCCCAAGATGGGTGCTCGACCAACCATTGAGCCTTGATTATAGCCCATGTGTGAATGTCAGTTGGGCTTTGGTTGATAGAGGGAGGTAGACTGATTCGTATAACTGTGCTATCGAAAACAAAGCAAGCAATAACATTTCAATGAAAGGCTTGGCGCTTTTCTTGAACTTATTCATCTTTAAGAACTAACTTTTACCATAAATAGACCATTGGAGTGTTATTTAAACAGAATAATCACACAGTTTTTCATCAAATCACGAAGAAATATTTCTGATTTTCATTAAAAATGGCTTCTTTTGTTGTATTCATCTTCGCCTTCCTTGCACTTGCTTCTCAGCAAACCTTCGTAAATGCTGATTTGATCGAAACAACCTGCGGAAAAACCACGAACAAAGATGTCTGCCAAGCAACCTTCGTAGCAAATCCTGGGAGCAAAACTGCAGACCTTAATGGTCTCGCCATTATTGCACTTGATGCTGCAATAAAACAAGGCAAAGACATTGAGCTCGTAATCTTGAATTTATCAAAAACTGCAGACGAAGAAAGCAACAAACGTCTGATAGACTGTTCTAACAAATACCAACAAGCCATTGTTGAGTTAGGGAAGGCAAAGACTGCTTTGGAGTCTAAACGCCACTCTGATTTGAACACAGTTGCCATTGCTGCCATAGCTGATGGAGAGACATGTATGGATGGATTCAGGGAATTACCTGGTGGTTCATCACCAATTGAGGAAATGACCGATGAGTTTGAAGCCATTTGCAGCATTGTTGAGGTAATTTCCGGTGAGTTGGGCGGCAAAGCTTAAACTAAGTCATCCAATCTGTAAAATGGCGGCACTAACTTCTCTTCCTTTCATGGAAGATAAGGTTCGAGTTTTATATTGAAATAAGATTTAAAATATGTTATAAGAGTTCAGTAATCTTGCAGCAAGTTTGCTAGTATGTAACATGCTTTTTTTATAAAGTTAGTACGGCAAAAAGGGGCCGAATTTAACAGTAAAAGGGGCGACCAGCATACTGAAGGTGCGAGGTTCGATCTCTAACTCTGTAACGGCACTAAAGGAGACATATAGGCCTAAACCTGTTGGTTCGTCAAAGTTCAAACTCTCTGCCTTTGGCTCGTTCGCTAGTCCAGCCCCTTTTTAAACAGTATGATATTAGTTATGACAATTATGTTGTCATGTTGGGCATAGAATTAAACAAAGCATATGGATTATCAACTTAAAAGACTAAAATATCATTTATATAAATATTGTCTTTATCTATTGTCTTTATCTATTGTCTTCACCTCCTCTCTCTCTC
>CANYCX011111419.1:0-25264 GCA_948193385.1 Breynia disticha f. nivosa | reverse complement strand
TGGATGTTATGTTCCATGTTAGATATTTCATATGCTTTGGTTGAATGGTTTTGTATTATGAGTTTTGTCTTTTTATTATGACAAAAAGGGGGATAAATGGCATGGAACTTGTTGGTAAGATTGTCACTTGTTGGTAAGATTGTAAGATGACTGCTTAATTGAAACATTGCTAAGTTTAGGGGGAGAATAAAGGAATGAAAAATGGTTTTAAAATGATTAGCATTAAATTCATCAAAGTTTTGTCATAATAAAAAAGGGAGAGATTGTTGGAACATTGATGTTCATATAAGATTTAAGTTTTGAAATGAGTAAAAAACTGAATGAATTTAATCTTGCTTAAATGTTTGTTTACTTGAATTGAATGAAAGCTAGTCAAGTAGAAAAAAAGTTAGTCAAGTAGAAAGAAATTACTTGAGTAAACTGAATGCTAGTCAAGTAGAAAATGAAACCAGTCGACTGGTGTCTTGTGTAAGTCGATTGGATCTCTGGAAATTCAAAAAGATGAATGCAACGGCTAATTCAGAAAGAACAGATGCAGACTAGTCGACTGGTAAGAAAACCAGTCGACTGAAGAAGACACTTGACAGGTAATGTGAGCCACAATTTCAGAAAATATGGTAAGGAAGCATATTTTTTACTTTAAGGTTATTGATTTAATGTGTGGGAAAACTTTAAATTGAAAAAGCTATGGACAAAGCATCATGGGTAGGTAAAGTGAGTCTTTAAACCAGAAATTATGGCATGTATTAAGGCACTTGACCTTAAAGTCAGGAAATAACTTTTGAATGTTCAAAATGTATGAAGTGTAACGTCCTCCATTTTATGGAATTTTAAGGAAATTTTAAGAATATTTCATAAATGTGCGAGAAAATTTTTCGCAAAAAGTTTTAATTATTAATTATTGTGAAGTGTTAGAAATATGGTGGAATTAAAATGGGGTAAGTTTAGTTCGACCGGGAGAGAGAAAAATCGAAAGAAAGATCATGGATTGAGCTAAGGGCAAAAACGACTTTTCCCGAGTTTATAAATATATATATGTGTTACAATCTCTCCATTTACACTCCATCCACACTTCATTCACGTGAAACCATACCAAACCAAGAAAGGAATTTCCAAAACCCTAACTACACCCGAAACTCGACGAATCTTGGTGATCAGAAGTTGTAGGATTCGATCGGGAGCTTGATTCGGTAAGTTTTTACTACCCTAAAATCATAAATCGCGTTTTTGTTCATGGTTGGACTTTTTAAGATGATTTCTCATTGGTTTTAAGTCGGAATTGCGTAAAATTGAGTTTATTTGTTAGATATGGATGTGTAGTAACTGTTGGTACATGATTTTGAGGTTAAATTGTGGTTTTGACAAGTTAAATCGATGTTTTATGTGAGAGGTATAAAAGTGACGAAAATGGAATTGTAAACCCTAAGTTCGGTTTTGAGTTTGGTTGTTAATGTTAGCTTTCTTAAGCTCTATTGAGGTTAATGATATGACCAATTTGATTGGGTAGTTTATGTGGAGGAATTAATTTCGGTTTAAAGAAAATGATTTATGAGGATTATGAAGAGAGTTGGAGAAAATGAAAATGGGAGAGGTGTTGGACTATTGGAATTATATGAGTGCATTGTAAAAATGTTGATAAGCACCTTGTGAATGATTATTGAATTGAAGAAGGGTTAAATTAAAACAATGATAGTTGGAATTAGTTAAGGAGAAAAGAGAAAGGGTGAGGAAATATGTTATATATATGTATATAACGTCATAGTATCATATCATTGTGGTTAACAAATTGTATGGTTATATAAGTAATGTGATCCTTGATTGTGATTAGGAAGATCAAATCAAGGAGAAGGATTGGTAATCAGCAAGTGGAAAGCTTTTGGATTTAAAAGCTTGACAGGTAAGCAACAGAGCGCAACTTCCTTTGTTTTTAGATTATTGTATATGAGTTGGGTTATTTTGATGAATTGGGAATGAAGAGTGATGATAATGATGTTGTATATCATGTGTATAATGTGATGACATTGATGTATTATGGCATTGATAGACTTAATTGTAGTGTTGTGGTATGTTATGTTCCATCTCTTTGATATTGGTGATGGAATGTGTATAAATATTGTTATAAAGTTTGAATTATTGATTGATGTAGTAGACTATGGTTACCATGGCTAAAGTGTGATTAGATGTTGATATGGAAGTTAATTACGTGATATGAAATTGTTTTATGTACATATAAAAGGAAGAATAATGTGACAGTTTATGTTTGAATGGTATGCATATACGTGCAGGTGTATGTATTGATATTAATAGTTATGATGTGATTTATGAATCATAACATGCAGTGGTTCATATTTTATGAGTTAAAGTAAGAAAGAGTCATTGACTCTAGAAGGTATAATTTACGAAATGATGAATATATATATATGGTATATATATATGGGTAGTTGTGTGCTATAATTCAGAGGTGTATTGGTATACATTGGGTAATCTCATAGCTTTGTGCTATGTAATTTGGCTTAATGTTGGCCTATATGGCGATCATAGCTTTGTGCTATGTAAATATGGCTTTATGCTGGCCTATATGGCGATCATAGCTTGGTGCTATGTAAATTGGCTGTGTGCTGGCCTATAGGGCGATATTATAGCTGTGTGCTCTATGAATGGCTATATGCTGGCCTTTAGGGCGATTATATTCTGGCCTTTAGGGCGATATCATAGCTATGTGCTATGCAAATTGTGAT
Organism: Breynia disticha f. nivosa; assembly: GCA_948193385.1. Lineage (NCBI taxonomy): Eukaryota > Viridiplantae > Streptophyta > Magnoliopsida > Malpighiales > Phyllanthaceae > Breynia > Breynia disticha. Next base: position 22,526 of record CANYCX011111419.1, on the reverse strand, counting down.
ATGATGGCCTATAGAGGGCGATGTGATGTCAGATTGTGTTATTTGGCAGTATGGTAGTTTGTGTTGTATGATATGTTAATGGAATGTTAAAAGGGCTAGGTGCCCATATTATTATGATGAGTAAGTTGTTTGAAAACAATCATTTTTGGTTGTATATATGTTGTGATAATTGGTTTGATTGATATGTATTTGATGTGAAAATGCAGTGGGTAGATAATGTGGTTATCAAGTGATAATGATAACATGAGGATATATGGTACATAATTAGGATTATGTGCTATTTTGATATGTTATTCATATATAGGAATTTAGTAAAAATAGTATGTATTGTATTATGGAATAGTGATTCATCCATTTATAATTATGAGGATGAATGACATTTGGATCATTTACTTAAAAAGTCATAATTGGTATAAATGGAAGTTGATTGAGGGTATTTGTGTTTTGAGACTTGGATGACTCATAAGAATGAATTTAATTTGGTTGATATTGTATGTTTTGATGAGGTGTTGATTTGGTATGCTTATTGAATGTATGATAATTAAATGAATATATGAAATTGAAACTTGGTATAAGTGATTAACTTAGTTTAATCATGATGTTGATAAGTAGAAAGGACATGAATTGGAAGTGTTCTTGAGTTTATACCATGATTGTGGAGTTAATTAAGTGTGGGAATTGATAAAATGTGAAGGTGGAATAAGGATATGAGTTAAATGAAATATTGGAGTGTTTGAAGTGTGAAATGCTGAAAACAGAATGACCAAACGGGTTACGAAACGGTTTGCACAAACCGTTCCATAAACCGTCCGTATTCTGGCCAATCCAGGAGAAGCAAACGGTTAGCGAAACGGTTTGCAAAAACGTTTGCCAAACCGTTTGCACTGTTCACAGCATGTAAAAAGTGACAAAAATGAGTTTAAATGAGCCCGGTTGCTTACGTATGCGTAAATTGTTTCAATAGTTGATTTTATGATATAAAATGACCCATACACAGGTGATATAAATGTAAGAATGCTATGGTATGAACTTAATTACTATGAAACAAATCATTATTAATGATTATGTAATTGAAAGATGATGGTATATGATTTATATTGTTGTGACAGGTTAGATGGAACAAAATGGTTAATGTAGTATGTATAAATCTGGGGGAAAGTTCATACATAGAACTATGATCCAAATGTGAAAGGTTTAAATGTTAAATAGAGTATTTGTTTGGACTTAAAATTAAATTTTAAGGAAGTTGACCATTTTGGTTATGTTGCTTACTAAGTCTTATGACTTACGTATTTTATACCTGCTACGCTCGGCAGAGTTTCAAATTGGACAGATTGGGACGAGAAGATAGTACGTGCTGCTCTAGATTGAAGATTTATATAGAGAACAAGGTGGGAGGTTCACTGTATTATTTTTAAACTTTTGTACATGTACATGACCATGCATATATTTATGTTCCTTGTATTTGAAAAGGCTCAGGCCTTTGAAAATTATTTGTAAATATTTGAGAAAATGGGATGTAAACATTTGATTGTAAAGATTTAAATCATTACGCTTCCGTTATTAAATCTTTATTGTGTTAATAAAAATTTAACTTAAAACCAAAAACTTGATTTCTAAATTTAAGTATCATTTGTAGGAGGGAAGTATACGCAGATGATATTTAAATTCGGGGGTCACACTAGCCCTCACGCTTACTAAAAGTGCCGAAAGGATCACTTGCTATGGCGAGTATGTCATCTTCTGAGGCGTTTTCTGTAAGTGTTTTATTGTAATTGTAGATCTTTATACTTAATGCAATTACATTTTTGCAGTTTAACCTTTTTGCATTTTACATTACTTTACTGCTTTTCGCATCTAGGAGTAGTGTATCTTAACTTATTTTCCGCGCTTAGGAGTAGAATAATATAGCCTAGCGTTACTTCAGTTTAGTCCATTCCACGTAATTCAAAAGTCCTAAGTCCTTAGACAATACAAACTCATGTGCATACATTTGTGTTCATGTGAATATACCCTTGCGAACCACCCTTGTGAAAATTGGCTTAACACCGAACAAGAAGGCTTCGCCACAGGAACAAGCTATTATATATCAGAAAACAGTAAAGGAAACACTCGATGGCATCATTTATGTGTCTAGATCTAAAATCTTCGAAGGAGAAACAAGAGCATGCACAATGGGGTTTATACTCCCATGTGAACAAGTTGATCATGCCTACTCATCCTTATGGATGAGTTGGCACATCAACCACTTTATCTCAGTAAGTCACTTAATGTGGGCTCCACAAAAAATATGGAGCATATTTAAGTGAATTTTAAGTATGTAAGATTTTTTTATTATTAAATAAATTATAATGAATATTACAATAAAATTTAATGAGAGGTTTATGAATGTGAAAAAAGAATTTAATAGAAAAGAAATTTATGAAGTGCTGACGTGACATGTAAATGCAGTGGCGAATTCAGGCTGGTGACGGTGAGGGCCCGTGCACCCACCGACTCCGGCAGTTCTCTTGGTCATGGGGGTTTTGTTTCTTAATTTACTGGTGGTGCACTCACCAGCTGCCTTCGTGTGGCGGGTACACCACCCACTACCCATATCAACTTTTAAAAATCCTTCTCTTTTCTCTTGTGTGATCTTCGTTTTGTCGCCGCTGTGTCTTTAAAATTTGAATGAAAATGGAGACGGTGAAGAGAGAAAGACGATGGTTTGAAGAGAGAGGAAAATAGAATGTTTGAACGGGTGAGATTGGATGTAGTTGGACTTGGAGGGTTGCGATTTAAGTTTACAAAAAGTGAAAATTGCATATTGATTGTCAGATTGATAGGTGAAAGTGAGACAAGTTAAAGGATGACACAGGTTTTAACCTGTCGGTTCGTCGGGACTAACCGAAAGGCGTCTCCTTGCCTTTGGCTTGTGGGTTAATCCAACCCCTTTTCTAAAATTTTCAGACAAAAAAAAAGACGACACAGTTGTTTAATAAAACTTAATGAAAGCTTTTAATTTCTTCTCATTAAATTATTATCCACCCTTAAAAATTTATGTCTCCACTTCATTTTCTCTATAACAACTAATTCCAAATGTTTTTTAATGTTAGGACAATAATTTTGGTGTCAGAGTAAGTAGATCAACTTAGAAAGTTCAAATCCAACAAATGGTTCCACATCCAGCTCTTTTAATCTCACAAACATGTAGTAACATACTACAAACATGATTTCGAAACACAACTTGTAGCAAATTTGATTTACTTTCCTGGTAATTGTGGCATATGTTGCACGCTTGGGTTCTTTTAAATCAACTTGAATTAATTTGGCTGAAAAAAATTATAAATTAAATTCGACAAAATTTAATATTAAATTTAAAACCAAATCAAATCATACATTTTGGTTCAACTTGGATTCATTCCTTTAGTACCACAATTTCGTTCCTTGGTTTTTATCAAATAGTTAATAATTTTTTGTTAAAAAACTAATTTTATACTTAATAGCTTGGTGGAGGTCCATAAATTGACATAAAATGATAAAATTGAATATGTTGTATTTTTTCCACATATGAAGTTTAATCATAACATATCAAGTGAACCAAAACATCGTCAAAACTTGTAAATCCGATGTCGTTTCACAAAACCTACAAATTCTAAGAAAGTTCATTGTTATGTCGTTGTTTCATCGATAACGTACTGCACTCACTATAAAAATATTCTGACTCCGCCACTGATAACTTATCTATAAACTTTTTGAAAAACTTTATGAGTAAAGATGCTTTACGGACAAAGATGTCGACTCCCAAGACATTGATTTAATTATTGATTATGATCAATGGACCCCACCTCCAATATCTAGCCATTTCTATCAATTGGAGGACATATAAAGGATCGTTCCGAAAGCATTCATGTGAAAACATTTGAGGAGTTTGTTTTTTTTTGCTGAACTTTCCGAAATTTCAGAAATATTAGTCGAGACTAATTCGATTTCGGAGCGAGAGGTAAGACTCCTTTTTTACGGAGGCGGCTCTCTTCAAACTCGAACCTGAGTTGCTAACATATGTTGTGGGAGAATTCGAAAATTTATTGTAGATTTTAACCAAAAAAAAAAGACAAGTTTCTTTCTCATTTCTAGTTTAAAAAATTGGTGATATAAGGGTGAAGGACTGAAACAGCCCCTTTTAAAACTTGAGAAACTCAATCAACAAATATGAAAAATCTAAGGAACCACTCCGAAGTTCGACCAGCATTTAAGTATAGCATTTGAGTTTGAACAATTATGTTTTCCTTTAAAAATATAAGAAATTATTACAGGAATAGCAGAAATATCTGAATGTAAATATTCTTCAAACCTTATCTACATATGTCGGCTTTGAATATTCTGATGGCGCGAACTTAGATCTGTCAAAGCTTTGGAAAAGTATTTTTTCGTCTTATTTGAGAAAAAAAAATTGTATTTTTTATATTATTTGTTCGTTTTTTTATTGGATAATAATAGCCATTGACTTATCTGCCACCACTCGTAGAGATATTAATGGTAGAGCAATGGAGTAAGCTGCTGATTATAAATTAGCTCAAACGGTGAACTAAATATATGAACCAAAAAAGCTGAAGAAAAAAAATGGCAAGAGAGTTTTTAGTTCATATAGGGCATGAAGAGGAAGCTGGTTTTGAGTTGGGTAGCTCGGGGGGGGTTGTTATTGCTGTGCATGATTGTTGTTTCCATTTCAATTATTTCCATGGTTATTTTTGCTTGCGGAGATGATGGGGAAAGCCGTCCAAGTTATGGAGGAGGAGCCGGTAATGTAGCCGGTGGTATAGCCGCTGCTGGGTGTGGTGGTGGGGGTGGAGGCGGTGGGTGCGGAGGTGGTGGTGGAGGTGGCGGCTGTTAAAGTTGTTAATAAGGTAGGTATGTCATGAGGATTGTATTATTCTGAATAATCTTTGGATTGCAAGAATTTGTAAAACTCTTTATTACTTTCTCTGCTTTTTCAAAATGTATTTTTAAGAATGTCGGGTATGTTTGTTCATTTTTTTTTATGTCCGTTCAATGTTGGTCAATTATATAAATGTTTGATTTCGAGTTTACAATTGTAAAAATGTCATGCTATGTGTTTAGTGTTCATTGTTGTTTATTATTGTTCATTTTTCAGGGAGAATAAAAGATGAAATTTTTGCAATTTAAAACATGAAATCGGACATTCATATAATTAACCAACATTTAACAATCATAAACAAAAATGAATAAAAATACCCTGACATTCCTATAATTTTAAACTCAAAATGTTATTGTCTTTTTTCATATAAAAGAGCCACTATTATTATAGTGGAGGAAATAGTTTGCAGAATGTCATATTTGAGATTTTGTAATTATGAAGATGTGTGTACTGTTTCATAAATTGTTTTGTTTTCAATCTAAAACAAGAAGATGTGATGATTTTTTCAAAGCCGAAAACACAAGTACTGTATTAGGATAAATAATGCTTGGTGGGAATTTTGAGTGTTTAGAGCGAGAGAAGGGTCAAATTGGTGGAACCTCCTATTATTCAAGTTCGTTCGTCGCTAACAAGTGGTGCTCCCACAGACCATCATGAGTTGTGGGGCTTTAAGGAGTGGATTGCGACGTTAGATGTCTAGGTGGTGTAGACTATGGAGGAGTGGAGGATGTGGTTTGTAGAGGTTAAACGACATCGTTTAATACGCAAACCACCTATATATCATGCACACGTTTTCTAAAATTTTTAAAACTAAATAAGAATAAGATGTTATGAACAAGTTTTAGTTGATAAATGAGCTCACAAATGAGCTTTGGTTCATATATTATATTATGTTCGTGAATAAGCTAGTTAAGTTCGTGAACGCTATTATTGATGAGCTCGTAATAAACGCGTGAATATGCTAATTTATTATACTCGTTTAATATACTCGTGAACATATTTATTTAAGGGACTTGTTTTATACTCGTAAGCAGGCTCGTTAGTTCGCGGGCTTTAAAAAGGGTCAAACATAAACAAAAATTTAAACTTCATAAAAACTCGAATTAAATTCACACGTAAAACTTTAATGAGCCGAACTTAAATATTTCAAAACTCGACTCAACCCCTATTCGTAATTACACGGAATAGGAAATATATCTGGCTTATCAAAGTATTCTTCTTGTCGGTAACTTAAATAGGCCAAAGCTTTCAATATTAGGTACTCCCTCCGTCTCATTTTAGTGTTACAAAAATATATTTTAGTTGTTCTAAAACAAGTGTCACAAGTTAAACTTTTATAAAAGTATTATTAAAATACCCTTTTTTTTTTGGTTTACAAAATTTAGGGTGAGGGGATGGTGCCCTTAATAATAGAAGTTCATTTTTTTGTCTGAGTTCCGGTATTCCGACTTACTGGACCGAGACTAATCCAGTTCGGGGAGGAGTTCTGGGTGATTGGATTTCATTCTCCTCTCAAGCAGCGTTGTAGGGATCGAACCGCAGTCTGTCCTACCAAGTTTAGCCTTAATCACCAATGAACTAAAGTACGCTTGGTTAACTCCAATATACGGGTAAAATTGGAAAAGTTACCGCATTAAATAAAGTTTCTTAAAATGTGTAATAAACAAAAAAAATAATACTTAAAATGAGTAGGGAGTATTTATTTTTCATTGGGTCTGTGAATCCTCATCGTTGACTTGCCACCACTCGTCCAGATATATATTAGTAAATAATAATAATGGAGCAATTAATGGAGTAAGCTGCTAATTGTAAATAGCCCCTAAAATGGCATACAACTAAACATATGAACCAAAAAAGCTGAACAAAAAAAATGGCAAGGGAGTTTTTAGTTCATGTAGGGCATGAAGAAGAAGCTGGTTTTGTGTTGGGTAGCTCCGGGGGATTCATATTGCTGTCCATGATTGTTGTTTCCATTTCAATTATTTCCATGCTTATTTTTGCTTGCGGAGATAAAGGGAAACCGCGTCGACGTTTTGGCAGCGGCGGTGGTGGAGGTTGCGGTGACGGCGGCGCTGGTTGTGGTGGAGGCGGCGGTTGTAGTGGTGGAGGTGGAGGTGGTGGCTGTTAAATTTGTTAAGATTGCATGAGGTTTTCATTATTTTCTTGTACATTGAATAATAGAGATTTCTTTTTTCTTACATAGAGCAACCGCCATTATTGTGGAAAACCTAGTTTGTATAATGAGCTATTTGAGATTCTACAATTACAAAGATGTGTGTACTATGGAATCCACTGTTCAGCGGCAGGTTTAACCTAATTGATTTGGTCCCCTATTCAGTGTCACTTCTCTTGTGGGTTCAGCTTTACTGATTCGATGAGATAGTGAGTATGAACATTATTCGATAAAAAAAGATGTGTGTACTATTATATAATGAATTTGTTTTAAAACTAAATAAAATTAAGACGTGATTATTTTTGTAAAGCCGAAAATGGGACAATATTAGGAATATGTGATTATTTTATGAAAAATATTTTCCTGAATAAATATCACATTCGTCCAACAAACGAAGATTAGGTTAATTAAGGACCGATTTGGCACACTTAGTGGGGGTTTCTAGAGTGTTTAGCGGAAGCAAAATTGTAAGTGTGCTTTTATAGTCGTTAATCAAACACTTAAGTACATCCACTACCCTATTTACAAATGCCTTTTCACATTTGTATTTCTATCACTCTTACCAATGATGAATTCTTTAAGTTCAACTAACTTTAATTCAATCAAATTTAATATTACAAAATTACCTTTTGAATGTCATTTTTTATGTGACCCAAAACATAGCTTTACCTAATACTTTTCTAAAATGTTGTTATTGATAATTTAATGTCAATTAATAATGACTAATCAATCATTTTTCTCACACTCCACTAATACAAACTCATTTATGAGGGGTAAATAAAGAAAATATGATGTAATTAATATTTTTGTAAAATTTAACTTTAAAAAAATTTGTGTTACATAAATTGGAACGGAGGGAGTATTTTACGTTAAGATCCCTTGTGTAGTTAATGATGTTGGGTAACTCTCAAATTTCATATTAATTGAGAGTAAGATTAGTTAATTTATAATGATTGAGAATAAGATTATAAAGAGGTCTTTTTTTATAATAAGATTATAAAGCAATCTTCCTCTTATAATAAGATTATAAAAGGGTTTTTCTTTATAAATAAGTTTTGAGTCTTAGTTATTAGGTATAAAAATTCTTAATCTAATTAATTAATGAGGTGTAATTTGCGCTTGAGCTTTTTGTGAGAGTGGGAGAATTTTATAGTTTTTTCCTTTTAAAATTGTAAACTTTATTTGATGAAGATTGTGAACATAAGTCTATTGTTGAACTACGTTAAAATTTTTTTAAATTTTTTTAATTATTTGTTATGGATATCCTTATTAGATTTAAATCCTAACATTATATTTTAATTGGTACTAATTACAAGATGGTTAAATATACATGGCGAAATCATATGAGCAATAATTTAATTTTTAATGATAGGGTTTCTAATATATAGGGTGGGAGAATTCGAAAATTTAATGTAGATTTTAACCAAAAAAAAACAGTTTCTTTCTCATTTCTAGTTTAAAATATTGGTGATATAAGGGTGAAGGACCGAAACAGCCACTTTTAAAACTTGAGAAACTCAATCAACAAATATGAAAAATGTCAGGAATCACTCCGAATTTCAACCACTATTTAACCCTCCGTTTATTTGGCGGAAAATGATTTTCTGTGAAAAATATTTTCCATGCTTTAGAATCTTATTTTCTAAAATCATATTTTTTAGTATTTCATATTTAAATATTTGAAAATATAAAAAAAATATAATTTTATATTTTATGTAAGAGACATATTTTCTTTAAAAATATATTAAAAATAATTATTATTTTTTATTGATTTTTAAATCATAATTTTGTTAACTTGTTTTTCGTTGACGATAAACATTAGAAAATTAGAAAAATATTTTTTTTAGAAAATGAATTCCTACAAACAAACAGAGTATAAGTATAACATTTGAGTTTGAACAATTATGTTTTCCTTTAAAATATAAGAAATTATTACACGAATAGTAAAAATATCTAAATGTAACTATTCTTCAAACCTTATCTAGATATGTCGGTTTTGAATATGCTGATGGCAAGAACTTAGATAGGTCATAGCTTTGGAAAATATTGTATTTTTTCGTCTTATTTGAGAAAAATTGTATTTTTTATATCATTTGTTTGTTTTTTATTGGATGAGTAGATAATAACCATTGACTTATCGGCCTCTCATTGAGATATTGATGAGGGAGCAATGGAGTAACTTGCTGATTATAAATTGGCTCAAATGGTAAACTAAATATCTGAACCGAAAAAGCTGAAGAAAAAAATGGCAAGAGAGTTTTTAGTTCATATAGGGCATGGAGAGGAAGCCGGTTTTGTGTTGGATAGCTCAGGAGGGTTGCTGTTGCTGTGCATGATTGTTGTTTCTGTTTCAATTATTTCCATGGTCATTTTTGCCTGCGGAGATGATGGGGAAAGCCATCCAAGTTATGGAGGAGCAGCCGCTGCTTCAGCCGCTGCTGGGAGTGGTGGTGCTGGTGGAGGCGGTGGGTGCGGAGGTGGTGGTGGAGGCGGTGGCTGTTAAATTTGTTAATAAGGTAGGTATGTGAGGTTTTGATTATTCTGAATAATCTTTGGATTGCATGAATTTGTAAAATTGTTTATTGCTTTCTCCGCTTTTTAAAAATGTATTTTTAAGAATGATGCATAAGTTACAATTTTTTTCATAAGAAAAAAATTATATTATTAATGTTTTATTTAAAAAAAAAAGGAGAATGAATTTAATGAATAATTTTAATTAAAAATTAAGTGAGAATATTTTTAAAGAGAAACATGATAAAAATATATAATAAAAGGAACTTATTGGGATATAATAAAAATAATGCTTTTTAAAGAAATATTATTTATACATATCGTCGAAGTCCATCATTTTCTATATATTGAATTTTCTTGAATTAATTATCCCATGAAGATATGATATATTCTATTTACGGTAATACTGTTGTGTAAATGAAGATCTTATATTATATATTTTTTTTTTGTCTGAGCCCTGGTATTCTGACCTATGAGGTCGAGACTAATTCGGCTCGGGAAAGAGTTCTGGATGGTTAAGTTTCATTCCCCTCCCAAACGCCATTGTGAGGATCGAATCTCAGTCCGACCTTTCAAGTTCAGCCTCAATCACCGCTAAATCAAGACACGCTTGGTATTATAAATTTCTTTTCTTACTGCAGGTTTTATAGCATTGAAAATTGCTATGGGCCATAAAACGGTGGAATGAATATGATGGCAGCAGTTATGTGGACTATGGTGGAAGGGGAGGGGAGGATGTGGTTTGTTCTAGAGATTAATAACGGCAAAGATGTATTGTGATAAGCAAACGACGTCGTTTGCCCTTGTGTAGTTGTGTATATTGTTTCTTCAAATCGGCTGTTTTATCAGTCCATCCACCAAATAATCTCTTAACATTTGCATGATTTTACTTGTGTTTTGTTTGACTTACATAACATTTATTGTTTATTTTACTTTTTTAATTTTCTAATTTTTTTTTCAATTTTTACAAAAGAAAGAAACAGAATAAAAAACTGAAAATAAAGAACACTAAATATTTTTAGTTCCTAAACACATCCTAAGTTTCGTCATTACACGAATAGAAAAAATATAATATTATTTATCAAAATATAACATTTGCACAATTAATTTTTTATTTGCACATCATACAAAACTAACTCTACAGTAACAAGATCACACTTGCAGCCATTAACAACAAAAACACAAAAAGTCATAACCCTCTATTTACAAAAATCAACCTAAAATCATCGAGACGTCTTGTAAAATCGAATCATATTTATTAGTTAAACAAAACAAACTCTTTTCTTTAAGATCAAATTTATCTTTACTTTGAAAATTTTGAAACGAGGATTTTATTTCAGTTTTAATATTTTACATAATATTTTATAAAACTAGCTACATAATATGACTAAAAAAAAAATTAAAATTAATTATTTAAAAAGTAAAAGAAATATGTAGCTAGGTGATCTCCATCACACGTGTGTTGTCTCGTCGTAAGTTGCTAATCTGCTCGGCGAAAAAATGAGTAGCATCGGACCCCAACCCATAAACAGAACCTCCAGAGCCGGCCCCGCCTACTGCCTCCATGTACGCCTCGCACTGGTCCTACAAGCTCGTGCTACCCTCAGAAGATCGCTGACTAAGGAAGTTCTGAACGCGTGTCTGTTAAAAAAGTTAAGTAATAAATATATATATAAATAAAGTAAATACATAAAAAGAGATTGTGAAAATAAAAGTACTTACACTAAACTTCGCGGATCTCTCATCAACGAACTGGGTCGGATCACCGTGACGTGTGTGCATACGCAAGAAAACATTGTACGGACCAACCTCATGCCCGAGCTCTTTCTCCTAAAAAGAAGTTGTTAAAATTTGAATTTATACTATTTATACTAAATTTAAATATTAAAAATATAGAAAAATGTATTATCCTCTTGCAGTGCTGGCTGTGTTTGATGGATCCCCCAGTGTGGAAGGCTGGTCGTGATACTCGATTTGCCCTCTACTTTTCTGACTTTGCTTTGTATTCTGGTGGGAGACAAATCGTCATCCATGCGTCCCAAGTAGGGGAATCGATCCACGCCGGTTGTCTTTTCTCCGACCGCGCCTTTTGTAAAAGACCGTCATATCTACGACCAGCCTGCTTTTTTTAATCACGTCTAACCTTTTTGTCTGTCAGGTCGAAAGTCTCCGAATCCCATATGAAATTTCGCTACAAAAATATTCTTATTAGAAAAATTAATGTTGAAAAAATACGTTAAATTGATAAATTTAATGTACTTACTTTTCATGCTTGATACCATCATTCTTTTGACTCGCTGCTAGCGCTCTTCCATTCGTCGGCCCCAGGATCAGGTGTAGATGTAATAATTCGTGTGGAATAACGGCTAATTTCCTTGTGAGACTTTAAACTACAATAATTTTAATACTAATAATCAAAAAAATTAAGTTAAAAGTTTTTATATCTCCAAATTAAATTAAAATTAACTTACAAGCCTTTTTCTCGTCTCAACTGAAAGATGACATTTAGATCGTATTTTTTGGATTTTCGTGAAGCTGATCCGGTATAAGTAGACGTCTCATGATCGTGTCACAAACGACAAGGCTCTGAGCCAGCTGAATGGTGTGGAATCTGTGGCTCGTCAGGTAATGTAAAAGTGTCTGCATCGATGCCAAAGTTGAATTCCTCATCAGATAGTGTAAAGTCAGACTGTTGTTGTACCGGTCCATGCACGAAAGACAGAGTGGGGGCCGCATGTGGCGTGGGCAAACTCGGTGGCATGTAATCCGATATTAATTAGAAAAAAATATGGTTTACTTAGAGTTTACATTTGTAACAAAAAAGGCAATCAAAAAACAATGCACGCAAAAATTTACAGACATATAGTTTATGTCTAATTTGTATTAAGGTAATGTTACATTTTAGTTAAAAACTTATCTGCATATATACTAAATATGGGTTCGAAAAAATAATAAACATGACAAAAATATGATACCAATATTGATAGAAAGTATAAATATTATAAAAATATAAAAAGTGCTTTTTCTATAAAAATTTATAAAAATAAATGATATATATTTAGTTTATATAACAATAAAAGATGACACAAAATAAAAAAATATCACTAAAAAGTATTAAAACTTATATAATAAAAATAATGTTTACTCTAAGAGTAGACACCAGATATACATGAAAAATTAAAAAAAAAATAGTTTATCATATATATTTCAATAAAACAACAATTACAATAGTAATTATTTAAAATATAGTTTACATACAGTTTACATTTGTAATATAAAAATCAATCAAAGTTATTAGGTAATATTAACAATTAATAATAATAGACAAAGTACAAAAAAATTAAAATTTTAATAAAATAACAAAAGTTCAATAAAAACAAAAAACAAATGAAAATATCTCATGAAAAATATTAATAAATTGTACATAAAAAAATATTAACATATGAAATATATATGTGATTTATGTAATAATAACATAATAATTAATTGACAAAACTAGTAAAAACAAAAAAATGAGAAAAAAAAGAAAGATATTTAAAAAAATTCAAAAATATAACATAATATTTAATAACATAGCATAATGTTTATTCTAATAGAAAGACTAAAAAATATAAAAAAATAATAATAAAGTATATTTCAATAATATTTAAATATACCTTAATATTAGAAAATAAATCTGGAACCTGTAAACAAAGAATAAAACAAAGAGTTAAAAATATAAATATACCTTAATATTAGGAAATAAATCTGAAACCTGTAAACAAAGAATAAAATAAAGAGTTAAAAATTTTGTTTGAAAAATAAATGACATGAAAGAAGAATTTTGTATACTTTGACGAGTTTTGGCATAAAACATAGAAGGGAAAGAAGCTAAAAAAGGAAAGAAAATAAGAAAAAAATACAAAACGATAGGCATGGAAGAAGGAGAGGAAGGAACGATACAGAAGGAAGAGAGGGAGGAGATATGAGAGAAATAAAAAAATAAAAAGTCACTTAAAGAATATTCTGGAATGCTGTGAAGTTAGAAGAAAAATCAGATAATTAAGCAAACAATAATTTTTTGAGTTTGGAATTATAAGAATGTCAGTGTATTTTTGTTCTTTTTTGTTTTTGGCATATTATAGTTCATCAACTGCATGAATGTCCGATTTCATGTTTTAAAATGCAAAAAATGTCACTTAATGAACAACAATGAACATTAAACACATAACCTGACATTTTTACAATTTTAAACTCAAAATCTGACATTTATATAATTGACGAACTTTGAACTGACATAAAAAAAAATGAACAAACATACTTTGACATTCCTAAAATTGAAAACACAAAAATAAATATTTCCATAATTTTCCCAAAAAAATAGGGATTTGATAAAAATGGGTTGGACTTATAAAGAATCGTATAGCATAAAAACAAAAGAACAAAGATGCAAAAATAAGATGCCAAATGACAATAAAAAATGATATACAAAATTAATACAATAAAAAAGCTAAATAACATAGACAATGTAATTATCCCTATATTCATTATTTCTCAAAAAATTAGACTTAAAATTGATTTTAGTAGACTCCACTGTCAATAGAGCTCACTTGTGAAGCATTTCACTCTTGTGAAACGCTTCACAATGACGAATCTCTCTTTTATGGGAGAGATTAGTTTATGGTATCCACTTGAGGGTATAAATCCTTATTGCGGATGTCCTAAGCTTATTTAGTACATTGGCTTTGAATATTGTGGGGGCAAGAACTTAAGGTAAAAGATTTGAATAATATAATTTCAACGTCATAAATAGATCGTATCAAAACAATATTTTAAATATTTCAAAATAATTTTAATTATTAATTTTTCGCACAATTTTTATTAAAATATCGTCAAAATAATTGTCTGCTTTAATAAATTTTATTTGGTTCTTGTGTAATTATATTTTTAACGTGTTATTTTCAACATCATTAATTAAAGACAAATTGATAATTATATTTTTTTCTTAATATTTGTGATAAAAAAAGCGATAACTTTTTAAAACAGAGAAATTATAGATATTTTTTATTGGACCAGTGAATACTAATTATTGAACTTGTCATCAACCACTCGTACATATATTAATAATGGAGCAACAGAGAAACCTGCTAATTATAAATTAATTCGCTTGGTGTAAACAACAAAATGTATGAACCAAAAAAAAGCGAAGAAAAAAATGGCAATGGAGTTTTTAGTTCATGTAGGGCATGGAGAGGAAGCTGGTTTTATTTTGGGTAGCTCAGGAGGCTTGTTATTGCTGTGCATGATTGTTGTTTCCATTTCAGTTATTTCCATGGTCATTTTGGCTTGCGGAGATGAGGGGAATCGCCGTCGATATGGTGGAAGGGGTGGTGTAACCGGAGGTGACGGTGGTGGAGGCGGCGGTTGTAGAGGTGGAGGTGACGGTGGAGGTGGTGGCTGTTAAATTTATCCTCATCCTTGGGCTAAAAATACTACGTTCCTTATGCTGCTAATTGGTCGCTGCTTATCCTCATCCTTAGGACTCTGTTCTTCCATCAATCTGCTTGAACCAATTAATTTGTTTTGCATAATTTTTCTTTGAACATTAGTTTATTTTTCTCTTAACTAGACCTTGGATCTCAATGTTGTCCATGTTTTTGTTTTCAATGAAGGCAATTTATATTGTAAAACTTGTAGCATTCTGCTGAACTTTAATTAAAACTTACCATCTAATCCGCATTTCCTGCTGATGCTGGGGAATATCCAACTGATCATCCGTCAGATTGGGGTTCAATGAGCTTCTTGATAGATTTCTTGAGACCAACTGCTGGTGAAGGATCTACATGGTGTGGTCTTCTTAACACAGCTGGAGGTGGCTGCAATGACCTAATGTACAGTGGCAACATGCTTGTTGCAGTATTAGCAGCTATGGCTTTGACAGTAAGTTTTACACTTACCGTGATATGGCATTTTCTTCTGATTTCCATCCCAATCAATGAATTTTCTGCTCTACTTTGCAGGAAGCTTATGAAGGCTTGAGTTGAGCATTTATGTGGCTTCTCGTACTGCACAGTGCTCAAAGAGAAATACGCGAACGGCACCACCACACCGTTGACTGGTTTTATCTGGCCATTCAAGGACAAAACAAGAGATAGAAAGCTCAACAAGCTTGAGAAAATTCAAAGCAGACTGATCCAAGCTGCCAAAGATTCCGACATGGACGAGGCGAGGGAGCTAAGCAAGCAGGTTGAGATCATTTTCACAGCACTCACAATTGTGCTCCTGGCATTCATATTGACGGCCGAAGGTTGATATTCCGTCATCATTTCCGGTCATAGGTTCCTAGGTTTGTAATTATGATCCAATTTAATGATGTTGGAAGCCAGCAAACATGCGAGGTAGAAGTGAGCGAGTTGGGGAAGTAGAGAAGTCCCACATCGAGGAAGTCGAGAAAGGAGAGGAAACAATTAGGTATAAATAGAAGTAGGAACCAACTGTACAACATACTTACCTGGACGGGGTCGATGGGCGATCAGGAAGGCCCATGGCCTAGGGTAGTGACCTCCATTGCACATAGGAGGGGTGCTGCCCTAAGGTCTCCTCAATGAAGGAGAGCCTACGTCATAATTTGTGGTAGTGGGGGCCTGCGTTCGCGCGGCCCCTCCCCAATTCTAGTCTAATTGTATTGTTTCTGAGATTGAACTGTCTTGCTGATAGTGACTAAGCTACTAGCTGAAAATGCAAAATCGGTTTCCAATTTATTAAATGAAAACCGAATTGGTTGGTTGGACAAGTGATTCGGTCACCAGTTTGTCATTTAAATGGCAACTAAATTGGCAAACAGGTCGGTTTAACTAGTGAACTAGACCAATTTTAAATATTAAAAAATTTGAAAATTAAATAATTTTGTATTTTTATATTTATTTATTTATATTGTTTTTAAATTGTCGATTCGACCAGAAAACCGTCAATTCGACCAATAAACCAACCACTCAGGTCTTTTTTTGGTTCGATCACCGGTCCAATTCTAATAACACTAATTGACAGAACATTTGTGGAGATTTTGTTGGAGATATTTAAATAATTTAGCATTTCAGCATAGTAAAATTAAAATACAATGCTTATTTTACACAATTATAGCTATATCATTGACTTCAAATGAATCTAAATTAACATTTATGTTAATTTTAACTAATTATGAAAATTAAACTACAAATCATTCGTCATTTCAAATTAGGCATACAAATCTAGATATGGAGTGATGGTTATTACATTTTCTTTTATATTCAAATTAATGGTCAATTTTTCTAAAAATAAGGTGGTGGGTGTCCGAACCTATTCAGGTATTTTCAAAAATTTTAAAAAATACACTTGCAAACCATGTTAGAGCAAGACGGGTTTACGAGTTGTGTATTTATGCTTTATTTAATTTAACTAATTACTGTGATAAAATTAAATAAAAATTTATGATTTCTGCTTCTGTATATTTTATCTCCTTTAATTATGAGGAAGTTTAGTTATCTATTCTTATATGATTTTGGAGCATATTTCTGGTTGATGTAATATTGTAACCGGACTGAATCTGAAATATTTGCATAAAAATAGATAAATTAAAAAAATATAAAAAATACAATAGAGGATGTGTTATTAAAAAAATATACGATAAAAAAAGTGTCTTAAAAATATATACGATAAAAAGTCTCTTTTGTTTTCGTCTTGATTGCTGTCTCTTAAAATAAATAATTTAGTTAAAAAAATCATAACCCTCCCACTAAAGTTGTAAATTAATCACTAATCCAATTTTTTTTTTTATGAATCTGCGCACTCAAGACTAATCACGTTCAAGCTGAGCAGAATCACAAGGGTGTTAACCAAATTTTAACGCAGTTACGTAGTCAGAATTCGAACTCGAATCACTAATTCAAATTTAACACGAAATATAATTAATACACCACCATTTTTAACTTCTCTCTCTTTAACAAAATTGAACAAAAACCTGTCTTTGAATCTAAGTTTGTTTCTCTCTCTCCATTTCTGTGTTGTCTCTTTTATTGTTCTCTAAATTGCTTCCGTAGGTTGTTGCCTGATTTTTGGATTTATACACTATCCTAACCAACCCCATTTTGCTACATTACATTTCTACTTCAAAGATTTTATCTTTCTTGTAAAAAATCGACATCTTCATTGTTGAAGATTCTTTATTTTTGTTACCCTTTTTTCTTCTCTCACAGTTCTCTACTTTTCTGATTTCTCAACTTGGTTTTGAGTTTATGAGTTCCTGTAAGTAGGAGATTTGTTTTAAAAAAAATGAGATCATTCACTTCATTGCAACTTCTCTCTGCTTTTTGTTTACTTCATTCTGTGAGTAGTGATTCATTTGCCAGAAATGAAGGTATGTGCTTTTAATTCAATCCTCGAATCTTATAGCTTCTGAGAGTGTGTTGATTTGTGTTTAGTTGAAGTGTCATTATTTGCTAAAATTGGGTGTATTATGTCTGTAAAGTCAATGTGTCAAAATTCAAAATTTATCTCAATTTGGAGTCTTTTTTTAGCATTTCCTTGTATTGACTGCGTGATAGTTTTAGTGAAGTTAACTTAGTAGAATTGTGAAGTGGTTAAGGCAATGTGATTGTACTAGAGTTAGTGATTTATGAATGTTCGAGCTGGTGCTGTACATTTTCTGAGTAGAAATAATAACGAATGGACTGTTCTGGCTTTTACAGTTGAAGCACTTCAAACATTCAAGATGGCCATAAATGAAGATCCACATGATGTTTTGTCCAATTGGAATGAACTAGATGTAGATCCTTGTGATTGGAACAGAATTTTTTGCGACAATGGTCGAAATTATGTTCTGAAGATGTAAGACATTTTTTTATACATTGTGCCCTTTCCAGTTAGATCATCTGATGTTATTTAATGGTGCATTTACTGAAAAAATATTTCTTACCGTTTTCTGTTGTATTTTTTGGTTACAGAAACATAACCAATGCGTCTTTACGGGGATTTCTCACCCCGGATTTGGCCCGGATAACATACTTGCAAGAACTGTATGTTATATTTCTTTGCTCATCATGCTAAGTTTTATGGTTTCTTTAATTTTTTTAAGCTGCGTCTCATGTTGTTTTTTCGTTTCTTTTATGTTTTGTAGAACCTTGCATGGGAACAATCTTTATGGGATTATACCAAAAGAACTGAGTATGCTGAAATACCTATTGATCTTGGATTTGGGAGCAAATCAGTTCACTGGTCTAATTCCTCCAGAATTGGCACTTCTTACAAGTATCACTAAAATGTATTATATGCTTCTTACTTCTTTTTCAGTTGAAACTATTTCTTTTTTCCATAGTTCAAGAAATTGCATCTTTGATTGGTGGACTTTTCTTTAAAGTACGTGTTAAATGTGTTCAGAAATCTTCAGTCTAATGGATTAACTGGACATATGCCTTCTGAGTTTGGGAATTTGAAGAACCTCCAGGAATTACGGCTTGATAGGAATAGGCTCCAGGGAAATTTTCCTTCTAGTCAATCAGATTTCACAAATAGCGAAGGTCGGATGTAAGTAAAATATTTCTGAATGTGCTTTCGTATGTGGAGATGTTTTATCTTTCAAATTATTGTTCCATTGTTCTGTATATCTTTCATTTAATGGAATGAGAATCGTGTGAAAATTGTGTCAGTTGAAATTACCAAGTAATTCAACCATTCTATACTCTTGCATTCCTTCTATTTGTGCACGACGACTTTGAATATGTTCTGGCATATATTTTGTGAAATACTTCATTTGTGATGGTAACCTACTCCAGACAAATTCAGATTAAATATTATTGCCTTCTGAATGGATCTTAGCATAAGTGAGTGGTCTGAAACTAGATAATTTTAGATGTTGAGATTTATCATACAACTAAACTAAATTTGAAAGTACAATCAAACAGTTTCACGCAACAGCTCTTCCGTTAAATTTGTTTCTTTTCGTGTGTTGTGCATCAGGTTTGCTTCAAACAATACAGGTCTGTGTTGGGCATCAAAGTTGAAAGTGGCGGATTTCTCATACAACTTCTTTGTTGGGAGCATACCTAAATGCTTGGAGAATCTGACAAGGTATAATATATTTCAACACCTTTTTTTTGGTATGTTATTTCATTTTCTCTCACAAAGATTTGGACCCTCAACTTATAGGAGTTAACTCCGTTACCAATAAGCTATAATTCCGTTGATTTTCAGCACCTTCTTGCTCTGACTTTTGTTGCTCAATGAAATTCGCTTTGCTTTGATTTGTGCCTGCAGCACAAGCTTCCAAGGGAACTGCTTTCAAGTCCAAAGCAAAGATCCTAAACAGCGGACTGCTGTGCAGTGTGGTATGTACAAGATATCTCTGATCAACAATTTGCTAAAAAAAATTGGATTCTGGTTAGCGAAATATTTACTGAATTGCAATAGTTCGTTTTGTAGCTTCTCATGCTCCTCCTCCTGGCAAAGCGCGCTCAGCATTCTATAGTAAAAAACAGCCTACAGAAAATGTATCCAAGCTGTTCAGGGTACTTCGAAACCTGCCTGGCTTTTAGCTTTGGAAATAGTGACAGGAACCATGGTGGGTTCCCTTTTTCTTATTGCTCTACATACTACTCTACAGAGATGCAATAGCAAATCCTCTATCATAATACCATGGAAGAAATCAGCCAGTAAGAACGATCGTTCGTCAGTATACTTAGGTCTGTGTTCTAGCAACTAATGCCTGCTTCTTTTAGTTGCAATATCTTGTTGATTTTAATTGCTCTTGCAATATTAAGTTGTGCCTTATTTGTGCAGAGACTGAGATGTTGAAAGATGTAGCAAGATTTAGCAGACAAGAGCTTGAAGTGGCATGTGAAGAATTTAGCAACATTATTGGCTCCTCTCCAGACAGTTTCGTTTATAAGGGCACCATTAAAGGTGGGCCTGAGATTGCTGCCGTATCACTGTGTTTCAAAGAAGAACATTGGTCAGGCTATCTCGAACTCCCTTTCCAAAAGGAGGTAATAGCGCATTTCAGAGAAACCTTTTTGCGCATGCATGGTGAACGTGCAATAATTAAAGTTGCAAGATCTGAAATGGAAGCTTGTCCTGGTTCTTTGAGTTGAATAATCATTTAGGTCGCTGATTTGGCGAGACTGAATCATGAGAACACGGGAAAGTTACTTGGATACTGTAGAGAAAGTGTCCCATTTACGAGGATACTAGTTTTTGAATATGCATCAAATGGAACACTTTATGAGCACCTTCACTGTGAGTCCTATTAATGTCTTGCAACATTTTTGGCTCGCTTAATCAGCTCAGAGCTGAGCAACCGACCTGATTGCCTGCAGATAGGGAGGGATGTCAATTATCTTGGACACGGCATATGAAAATTGTTATTGGCATTGCACATGGACTCAATTATATTCACAGAGAACTTGATCCACCTTTTACCATATCAGAATTAAACTCCAGCGCTGTCTATCTTACAGACGACTTCTCCCCTAAGGTACATTTATTGATCCAATTTTGCTAGAGCGGTTGGAAGTTGAATACTTTGAGAACTGTTGTGTAACCATTGTACTTCTATTTTGTTGCAACTTATGGTCCTCTCCAGCTAGTTGATTTTGAATGTTGGAAGATCATTCTTGAAAGATCGAAGAACTCGGGTTCTAATGGAAGCCAAGGTGCGATCTGTGTTCTCCCGAATTCTATAGAGAATCGCCATTTAGATATCCAGGGTAATATCCATGCATTTGGTGTACTTCTACTGGAAGTGGGAGACCCCCATACTGCAAAGACAAGGGGTACTTGGTAGATTGGGTAAGAATTCTTTTAAGTTCAAATCTTAAACAACTTCTTGTATGCAAGAGAAAAACTTAATAAAAATTTTATATTACAGGCCAAGGAATTTCTGAAACTACCAGAAGTTAATGTCCTACATCGTGGATCCAGAATCGAAGCATTTCAGATATGAGGATCTGAAAGTAATATGCGAAGTCGTTTGCCTTTGCATTGATCCAGACCCTACGAAACGTTCATCGATGGAGGAACTACTTTCGATACTGGAGAACGGAATCGACACATCGGTATCTGTCGAATTTAAAGCATTGTCGTTGGCATGGGCGGAGCTTGCACTGGCATCATAATTGACCTAATGGTTTTAAGCTAATATAGTGTAAATCAGATAGATACATAGAGTAACATTTTGTTCTTGCCTCCATTTTCGTTTCTTACACATGTTTTGTTTGTGTTTGGTCCTTGTAAATGAATGTCCTGGGAGCAAACATTTGCGTAAGTAGTGTGACAAGTCTAATTTCAATGGAAGAAAGGTGAAAAGCTCAAGTTTGAGTGAGAAGAAGAGAAGGAAATGGATGGAGGAGGGAGAGAAGAGCTAGAGAATAAAGGCAAGGGAACAAAAATTGAAATGAAAGCAAAGAATGAGAGGAAAATTGAGATGGGAATGTGAATGGAGGTTGTTGGGAGAGATAAGACTTCGTTTATTAACATAAAATTATTTTTCAGTTTTTTATGTCTAATTTTTTTTTTTTATTTCTAAGAAAATTATAGAAAATTAAAAAAAATAATTAGACATAGTTATATTTTTCCTCTCTCTTGCTCAGATTCCACCCTATTTTTTCTATAGAGGAGACATAGGTTCCGCAAGTATGAGATGATTTTGAACGGTGGGTCTTGGTTCTTCCGTGATGCATGTGTACACTAGTATTATATGATCGTGCAATCGTGTTATCCTATAAAAAAATGACAACTACACATAATCCTTAATTAGGGCATAGCCATGTCATCCTATTTGCTATACTTCAAATTTGAAACACGCAAATCCACCCACTGGCAAATAATAACATGATGTATTAGTTTGGAAGTGTAAGTATGAGAAGAATTAGTTAAAGAAGACATAACCTTGCTTTAAGGTTAAATGACAAATGGTCA